>ML349755.1:0-28861 GCA_005239505.1 Nicotiana paniculata | reverse complement strand
ACCTCTCGTCACTACCTCTTCGAGGTTAGGCGGGATACTCACTGGGTACATATTTGTTTATGTTCTTATGTTGCACTTCTGTACTTAATTGTACAGGTTCTGATGCTGGTGCATCTGGTTATCAGACCGGAGCTGGATTCTGATCTTAGTTGGACCCGACTTCACGGTGAGCTGCTTCTCCTGAGCACCATAGAGTTTTATTTTGCTTATTTCCCGTCTATTTCTTTCAGACAGTGGGATTGTATATTATGTTTTGTATATTCCGTTAGTATGCCCGTAGGACTTGTGACACTAGTTCCTGGCACACACGTAGTTGTTATTTTGGTTTTGCGGGTCTGTATATGTATATATTGGCTCATTCCTCTTTTCGACTGCTTTTGGTAGAAATGACTTGCTATCTTTTTGAATTAATGTTTTTGAACTTTAAAACTTGGCACGTATTGGGATGTTTAACCAAGCATGGGAGGAATCCTTAGTAATTTAAGTGTGGGCTTGCCTAACCCTGATGTTGGGTGCCATCACGACCTGAGTTAGTATTTGGGTTGTGACATTCCTGGTAGTTTGGGGAAGACCGAGATGAAAAGGATGCTCACAACAGTAGGAATAATCAGCTACTTGATGTATTCTGGAATACATCTAAATTGGTCTCGCAAGTATTTCAACAGTAGGAATAAGCAGCTACTTGATAAAAGTCTAAACGAACAACATCATTATATACAATACGATAAAAGATGAAAAATGATTTTATAGCTTATATACATCAAAATTAAGAGAAATTTTTAATTTTTGCTTTTTTAATGAGGCAATTTACTACTTCAAACAAAGAGAAATAGGCACTAAAACAAATATGAACATGATATAAATGGTAATAATTCAATATAGTAGTTTACATTATATTTTATTATAACTCGTTTAAATTGATGTTAACTGGTGATAAAATAATAAACATTTGATAGAATTATATAAAATGTATAGATTTTTATGTTTTCCTCATTTTTTATGTTTTACTCTTCTTTTAATGTCATTAGGAAGAAAACTACTGTAAAAAACATTAGGAAAGAAGAATATGAATTACCTCAACAATTAGATCTTCTTAATAAATGGACTATTCCTTTAGTCAAACCTAAGGTAATATACCAGTTTGGTACTTTTGAAAGGATAGGTTTCAAACAAGTAGTTAAAATTACGGAAGAAACGATCACTGTAGATAGTGACCATGCCACTTTTAGATTATTATCGGAAAGTGATTTAGCCCCTTATAGGGATACACATAGATTTATACATATTGGTTCAATTCAAGTTGCTTTTAAGCCACTTACCTTAAGAGCCTTACCTGAAATCTTTATAGCAGCTCTCAGAGATGACAGGAACTAGAACTGGAAAAAGTCTCTTATAGGGACTGTGCAAACCAGTTTAGCTTATGACCCTGTTTATATTAATGCTTATCCCAATTTGCAAATTTCTATGAATGATGACAACTGTCTAAATGATTTAATACTTAGCATTAAATTACATGGTTATGATTATTTACCTGGCACAGAAGTAATATGTATCTGCTATAGGATTTATCACAAGCATTTATATACTTTGAATCCTATGTGAAAAACATGGATTTTAAAAATGAAATCATTCTTATAGAAACTAATTTTGGAAGATCCAAAGTTACTACCAGGAGACCTATAAAATAGGATGAAATAGATTTTCCCAAAGAATGGGTCATAGAGGAAGCGGTGGCTCCTCAAAATACTGGTAATACTAAGGTAACAGAAATAGAACAAACCTCAGATGGAACGGTTAAGATCAGGTTCAATGAACCCGTTCAAACTGATAATATCAGTTTATCATCTAGATTAGATAGATCAAATTCCTCTTATATTTATCCAATTGATTATGTGGTAGATTTCCCATCAAGAGCATCCACATCATAAATTAGAGAAAATTATAGAGTTGATAATATAAGAATTAGTCAGGATAATATAGTCAAGGTCAATTCGGACCTTGACCTGTCTGCATCCGAAATGGATTTCTCAAATGGTGTAGATGATGGTTGAAAACCAAATAGATTTTAGTGCAGGTTCACCGGCGAGAAAATTAATTATTCAAGAATTTTTAAAACCCAGATGGAATGTTTTCAGAAAATGGTTCTTTGAAAATTTTAATGATGAATTAATCCAATTCTTCAGACATGATTTTTATAATGACATAAGCAAGAAAAATAATATTATTGCTTTTGTTCCTTGGTTTGTGTCTAAACATGTCTAAAATTATATTTCTGTATTAGAAAGAGATTATACTCTCACTAGTGGAAAAACAACCAAATCTGTTTTCCCACCACAACAATCTTTTCAAATAGGAGAAAAAGATAAAATAGTTTATTTTACTGCTTTTTCAAAATTATTTGAAAATGAGGTAGCTACTATTACAGTTAAAAATGTGAATACTATGCTCACGCAGAATAATTATACTAATATGTATGTTAGTATTCTGGGCGAACATATTATTACAATTCAGGAAAAATTGGACAAGCTCATAACTGAAGTCCAAAAAATTCAACAGAAGGATACTAAAGGTAAAGAACAAATTGCTACTACAAGTATCCAACCTCCGCCGGAGGTAAGAGACTTTAAGTTAAAAAGTCTTGATGACATTGAAGAACTTCTCAATAAGAAGTTTGGTGAATTTAAAGTTAAAGCTTTAAGTTTAGACCATATGTCTAATAAAGGAAAAAATTTAAAGGTAGACGATGAGATTAATAAAATCTCTGAAAAATATGCTTGCAAACCTTACTAAAGAATGTTTTACTACCCGAGACCGACCCCGCAAGATGTTCTTCTAGAAGAACAAGATAATGACCACTACCATCAAGGTTACAGTGGATCAGACATCTATGAATGGAACATAAATGGCTTAGCGGATAGACAAATCTACAAAGCAGTACATAGAATGCTTATGTACAGTACTATCTGTAAAGTTAATAAAAATACAGATAAAGCTATTGCAGAAATGATAATATCCGGTTTCACTGGCCAACTGAAGGGATGGTGGGATAATTATCTCAGCCATGACCAGCGTGTTCAAATCATGAACGCAACAAAGACAGAGGATGACAAGATTGTCCAAAATTCTGTCTATTCTTTAGTAATGAATATTATAGAACATTTCTCAGGAAGATGGTCTGATAATAGTGAGACTATTAGAACAATGCTTCAAAATCTAAAGTGTAAAACCTTAACATCTTTTAGATGGTACAAAGATGTTTTCTTATCCAGAGTGATGGAATTACCTAAAAGTAATAGTACTCATTGGAAGTCCAAATTTATTGATGGACTCCCGCCTCTATTTGCTGAAAGAGTTAGAAAGACTTTAAGAGGCACGGCAATGAGTATTGATTATAACAATTACTCATATGGTAAACTATTAAGCGTTTGCACTTAGGAAGGTTTAGCTTTATGCAATGAGATTAAGCTAAATCAGCAAATAAAAAAGCATCGTCTCAATGAGAGACAACAATTAGGGGAATTTTGCGAACAATTTGCTATTGATATCCCTTTTAATAAAAAGAAGTCGCATAAGAAAAAGGATTTTTATAAAAATAAAAATGGTCTCCTGAAAAACGTTTTACAAAAACCCAAAGGAGAATTTTTTTTCATAAAGCCCGAAAAGATTTTATAAAATCAAAAAATCCACAGGCCTGTTATAAATGTGGAAGAGTAGGCCATTTTGCTAAAGAATGTAGAATCAAGGATAAAATAAAAGAACTTGATTTAGATGATCATATAAAAGATTATTTATGTAAGATTCTTTTAAATTCTTCTCCAGAGATATCTGATAGTGATGAATCATTAACTAGTGAAGACTTATGAGTCCTCCAAGAAGAGAAATATATTTCATCTTCTGAAGATGAGTAAGAACCCTATGGTAAGGGACAATTCTCAAAACAATGGTGTGATTCAGGGAATGATCTTTATAATATCTATTCCCAATTCAAAGACTTGAATATCAATGCCTTAACAAATGATAATATGATAGAAATTTTAAGGGCTATTAAAGACCCTGAATTAAGGTCCCAAATAATCCATAAACTTCCTACAAGTTCCGAAGTAGGAACAAATATAGAAGAAATTCCATCTCAGAAAGGACCTTACACTATGTCTGAAATTAGAAGGCTTATTAAGAACAAGTCTCAACCTGATAGATTAACGACTGTTCAAGAATTAAGTATTGAGATTAATAATCTCAAGAAAGAGATCTCAGAGTTAAAGGCTTCAAATGTAGCCTTAGATGAAAGATTTTTTAAATTAGAAAATTCTGACACTGAGAATAGTAAAGACTTCAGTACTAATATTACTGAAGATAATACTGGTGAAGGTACATCTGAAGGCATTAATGCTAGTAAATTACTAGGAGCAATTGATTATGCTGAAGACTAATTTTTACAAAAACTCCAATATTTTACTACTAGAAGTTTTTAATAAAAATAACTCTTTTAATTGATTATAATTTTAAAAGAGAATTTACTGCTTTGTTTGATAGTGGAGCAGATTTAAATTGTATAAAATAAGGAGCAATACCTTCTAAGTATTTTTATAAAACTACTCACCATTTAAAAAATGCTAGTGGTGGGCAAATGGGTATTTCATATAAATTACTGTAACGACCCGGCCGGTCGTTCCGAGAGTTTAGCCCCATTTCTTCCATTTCTGCTTTATTTTATGTGGTTCAACTTCATTTATGTGTGTTGGGTTTGTTGGTTCGGGTTCAGAGTGGTCATGATGAGAATTCAGGCATTTGGTCTCTCAAGGTAGCCTAATAGTTGAGAAAGTCAACTGAGAGTTGACTTATTGGTGAACAACCTCGAAATGCGGATTTTATGGCTCATATGGTTTCGTTAGGTGATTTTGGACTTAGGAGTGTGTTCAGAATGAAGTGGTGATGTCTGGTGTAGAATTAGGCTTGAATTGGCGAAAGTTAGTTTTTAGCGATTTTCGGTCGGCAGTGGAAAATAGGATATCGGGGTCGGAATGGAATTTCGGAAGTTGAGCAGGTTTGTAATGTCATTTTGGATATGTCTACAAAATTTCAGGTCAATCGGAGGTGTTTCGATTGGTTTCGGCGTAGTTGGCAAAATTTGGAAGTTTCAAAGTTCATAGGCTTGAATTTGATGTGATTTTGGTGTTGTTGCGTTGTTTTTGGTGTTTCGAAGGCTCGACTAAGTTTGAATGATGTTATGGGATATGTTGGTATGTTTGGTTGAGGTCGGGTGTGTTTCGGTTGGTTAACGGACCAACTCTTGGCTTGAAAACTGGGCAGATTTTTTCTGGTGTGAGATTCTGGTTTCCTTCTACGCTATCGCGGGAGGATGTTTGCGATCACGAAGAGTAAAAGAGTGGGGAAGGAATTTTTTTCTATGCGATCGCTTGGTTAGGATTTCGATCGCATAGGTTGGTTAGGTAAGGCAGTGCGATCACATGGGTGTTTATGCGATGGCTTAGAGGATTCTGAGGCGCGTGTGTGGGGTGGAGAGTTGTTCTATGAGATCGCGTGTATTGGTCTGCGATCGCATTGGTTGGCTGGTCTGTGCATCGCGATCGCGTGTCAAGATACGCGATCGTACTGAAGAAAATCTAATGGCTGGGCAGAATGTTTTAAAAGACCATTTGTGCGAGAATAGTTCATTTTCCACCATTGTTGAACGAGTTGGGAGCACTTTTGAGAGGGTTTGAAGAGAAAATCGAAGGGGATCACTTGGAGGTAAGGTTTTGAACTTCATAACTCGTTTATATTTCGTTTTCTAAGTAATTAAACCATAAATTGCTGGAATTAAACCCAAAACTGGGGAAGAAGGGTGCATGGGAATTTGATTTTTCTTTTGAGGATTTGAGTGGGCAATTGTGATCTGATTTTAGTGTTCTTGGTATGTATAGAATCGTGGGAGGTCAAGGATTCTAATGATGCAAATTTTATCGAATTCCGAGNGGACTAGTGTTGTGGCCCGGTAGAGGTAAGTAATGGTTATAAATCTTGTCCTGAGGGTATGGAACCCCGGACTACATATTTCTCACTGATTTTAGAATGGCGCACATGTCGGATGACGAGTATGTGGCGCGTACTGATTTTTGGATTGGACTAGGTACTCTCCGCAGCAACTAATGAGTTTCATATTTTACTCAAAACCTTATGTTAAATTATATTCTAAGATTTGTTGAAATATTTGGGCTATAAGCCTTGTTTGGGGCCTTGTGCCGATCTGTTTAGACCCTTTGGGGGCTTTTTTTACTACTCTTTTCCTTACTATGTATTGATGATTTCACTCAGCCACAATGTGCTTACTATTTTCGAAACTCAGCCTGATTTACACTACTTTGAGATTTAAAAATGATGTTTTGGGTCGAGAACCCTGTTTTACTAATTCGCCCGTGGGGCTTTTCGAGTGGTTCTGCTGAGTGAGGACGAGGGCCTGATTGTGAGGTGATGAGTGATTGTGAGGTGCTGAGTGGTATTAGCGCTTGGGCTGAAGGATCCCCTCTGGAGTCTGTACACACCCCCAGTGAGCGGACAGAGTACCGAGTGCCGAGTGACGAGTGATTGGGAGGCATGAGTGACTCTGAGGTGCTGAGTGACTGATTATGAGTGTTTGTGAGGCATGCTCGAGGGGCTGATAATGATACATGTTTTACCCGAGGGGCTACTTATGATTTTACTACTTTCATTTTGAACTTATGAAATATGTTTTGCCCGAGGGGCCTCTATATGATTCATTTCATTTTCATACTAAATCTTTCGTTTGAAGTTGTTAAAAATATGAATTCTTCAAAGGACTTTTTTTGAAGTTGGTTTTAAGGCATGATGATTTCATATATCTATGTTATACTGTTGGAAAGAAAGGCTGTGCATCTTGTGATTTGATGACATTGATTTTATGTGTTTCTTGCTGCTCAGACCTGATTTATTTTCATTACTACTGAGTTGGTGTACTCACATTACTCCCTGCACCTTGTGTGCAGATCCAGTTGTTAGGATAGGGTGAGATGTCTATCTATTCTAGAGATTCTCGGAGGTTTGCGAGGTAGCTGCATGCGTCCGCAGTCCTGCTCCCTCTCCTGCTTACTATTATAATTTATTTTCGTTTGAGTTGTATATTTTATTTAGATGCTCATGACCGGTGACTCTGGGTTCTCGGGGGTTGTATTTAATACTCAGTATAGCTTTAACTATTTTATAAATGCTTAAAGGAAACCTTTATGGGTTATCAGTATAGTAAAGATGTAAATGAAAGCTTATTATGATTTGAGTGTAGTTTTGGCTAGCCTAGTTCCATGATAGGCGCCATCACGACTAGCCTAGATTTGGGGTCGTGACAGCTTGGTATCAGAGCGCTTGCGGATCGGTACGGAGACGTCTGTACTTATCTTCGAGATGCTGCGGAACCCTTAGGAAAATCTCACATTTTGAAAAAATTCTTGTCGTGTGAATCCATTGTATTCAGCCAAGAGTGTAACTCTTGAATTCCTTCCATGTATTCGAGCGCGCACGAGAGCACCTGGTATCAGCTGTGCATTGACGGTTTTTGACTTCCGTGGATGAGATGTGATTTTGGCATATTGGTAATGGGCCAGTCTGGAGGACTTGAGTCCGGATTCATTCTGTGGCTTGATTGATGAGATTTTCGTTGTGTGGGCACATGTAATTGGGGACTTGCATGTCCGTTTGTGTTCTTATTGATGAGAATTGATGACTAGATGCCTATGTGGTGGGTGTGATTTGATGGCTAGATATGTTCAGACTATGATTTGTGACAAAAAGGTTGGCACGAAATGTGGCAAGGTTTATTGAGTGTTTGATTTCTGTCTCTATTTGGTATATGGCCTTGAGTTGTGAGTATGTTGGAAAACCTCTCATGTTGTGTAGTTGTGGAGTGAAGCGGATTTCTCTGCTGGGTTATGAGTTCCTGGTGATGTCTTTTGAGCTGATCATTTGCCCCAGTAACGTTCATGTATTTGATTGACGGTGTATTCCAGCCGTATTAGCACTCCTTGTTATTGTATTCATTGATGGCGTCCTGGCATATTCACGTAGCCAGGAGTAGTATACTCAGTATCTGAGGATGGCATTATAAGTACTCAGGGAGTAAAGGCTCTATGCCAATTCTCCGAGTGTGAATTTTGGCTCGGTTCAGTAGCATTCTTGGGACACGTGGTGTCCAGTGAGGGTATCCATGTGGTCATACATATGTGGGTAGAGCTTCCAGAAGATCGAGATTTCTGTGACCACCGCTCCAGTGTTAGTTCTGCCATCAGCTTTAGGTTTTTACCGCGTATTGTGGTGCCTCGAGGTTAGCCGTTGGTTCTGTTCATATGCAGGAAGGCGTAGTGATTGCGTGATAGTTCTGGTCTTCAGAAGTGTATGGAGAGATAGCAGTTGAGGCTAAGCGGGAAGGGGTATCTCCTGCGGGATTGTCCCTGGGAGTGTGGTCCCTATGTAGTTCTGTAGTAAGTCCTCTTCTACCAGTAAGACAATATATGTTGTAATTTGAGTTTAGATCGCTTGTGGGAGTTGGCATGACCATCACAATGGTGGATGCGAGATTAGAAATTGATTTGAGTGTTAGATGGTTTGGGTCATATAAGCTTATGGAGGATTTAGTTGAATCCCACCACAACATGGTGGCAGTGATAATGTGTGGGCATAGTCTTGTTTGTCTTGATCCTTGGCTTTGAGCCAAGTGGGGGAGTTCGTTATTGATAAGTTGATTACATGAATATGTGTGGTATTGGTTTCAGTTCGAGGTATATTGGTAAATCAGTTATGACCTGCAGGTGTGGGGTCTGGGAATGTCACGAGTAATGGAAATTTCTTCGATATAGGTTGTAATGTACTTTGTTGGGTAATTGGGTTCTATTGAATGAGTTAGTGGAAGTTGTAAAAGGTGTAGTGTGTGCAGTGTATGAATTTGCTTGTGGCTTCAAGTGAGTGGATTACTTTCCTAGTATGTTAGTGTGTAAACGGGTCAGGTCGATTCTGTCTAATTGGTCAGTGTGATTGAGATTTACGTTAGAGGATGTCAAGACTTGTGGTATTCTACATCATCACAGATTCTACATATCGGTATCAGGAAGGTGAAAGTAATGGCTTTAGATTCGCAGGAAGTCTCTTCAGGGTAAGTTTTTCTAATGTGGTGCATTTGAGGATAATTGAGGGAGTATTCAGTCGCTTATGAGCCTTGGACGGTATGGTTTTGTGCTTGGGTCGCGTGTGGTGAGTCTGGGTTGCAAATTTGTGGTATTTACGGCAGGAAGAAGTATCGATTTGAAGGTAAGTCAGAAGAAACTTGGGTAAATAGGGCAACTTGGTAGTAGGTTGGATCGACATGGTAAGGGATACGATTAGTTCTTGGGTGTTCATGAGGTGACGAGTTTTTTTTTCCCGGGTGTTTCTTAACAATGCTCTTGGATTTTTGGTGGTCTGTGTAGTTTGGTTGAGTTAGAAGAATTCGGTCGTGATGGTTTGGTGTTGCGCAAATGGGATTTCAGATAGTTCCGGATGGTTCCTACCGCGGTTAAGGGTGCATATTTTCTTATGACGTGTAGTGAATTTGTTTCTAAATGGGATCCAATGGGAGTTCTTGGCTAGTTGGGTACGTAGTTGCTTGTGGCTCAGAAAGGACCATGGAGTTCCCGTAATTTTTTCCTAGGTTGGCATAGCGTGTGCGGTATGTTGGGTAGAGTCGAGATTTGCATATGTGAGGTCACAGTTCGGTTCTGGAAGGAAGGTCATAAATTCTTAGGTAGCATGGGCAATTTCAGATGACTAGGTAGATGATATCACTAATTGGTGCGACTTGATGAAGGTATATATTTAAGAAAGAGCAATGTGTTTGAGTTAAGGGTACTTCATTAGTATCGCGGTGCCCTATTGTTGGATCGACTGTTGATATTCAAGGTTGCTTGGTAAACAGAAGAATTATAGGGGTATCCCTCGTGGAATGAGTGAGTATTTGGGATGTGTTATGTATTCGAGCAGTGGAGTTGTGATCAGATATGGTAATCCGTATGTTTCATGGACTTCGAGATGGAGAGTTCTCATAAACAGGATATTTTGTGGTAGTGAACTGTGAAGATGCGAGCTAAGCTAGTCGTATGTTAGTATGTACCATGATTCCGTCATTATGAACTTTTCGGTAAGTCATCAATCTGTTGTGGGTGATCAGAGTTAATTTAGGGTCACTGGTAGGCTGATATGGGTGTGTGTTCTGCACTAGGTCGGAATTGTTGGCTCCGAATTTCTATTATTGAGAAATGTACCATTCGATTGTGATTGATTTGTTCATGTTCTGGAGTGATCTATGAGTTACCCTTCGGTGTTGTGATGAGTGGTGATTATTGGTTATATGCACATATCGTGCGGTTCTAATTGGGCGTTATAGCTAGATTTGAGTAAGGTAAGTAATTGGGTGTTGCAGGATTGAGACGTGTTGGTTATATACCTTCTGTTTTGGGTGGCATGGTATGGTTCGGTTTCCCCCGTGGTTATGGAAATGCACTTTGAGTACTTGATGTCCAATTTCGAATGGTTATTGATTTTGGGCAAGGTGTCTTGAAGTATTTCAAGTGGTCCGGTGTGGGATGAGATCGTGCAGTGTAGCGGAGTTATGTAGGGGTATGACCTTTGATATCGGATTCATGTGTTTTTGATTTTTACGGTATGTGCTAGGCTGTTAGTATGACATGGTGACGGTAATTGTTAATGGTAGGATGGTCCTCTCATGTGGATCTTTTATATAATTTGATTGCATTAGGATGTAGCTGTTAAGTGCACGAGTTGCACAGGTTTTGGCTTGGAATTGTATCGATATGTCATGCTCCAGGATGGTTGTGATGGATGAGAAGAGGTCATTGGACCTAGAATGAATGTTTTCAGCATTTTCTACAGCATAGTTGGAAGGATAAATATAGGGAGCCGGCTTAGAAATTGCTATAATTCCCGTTTGGGAAGGGAGAGTTTCATGTCTGACTGATCAGACGAATGGTTGTTAGTTCTACATGCTTCTTTCATCATCGGCAGTATATGGAAGTGTTAGAGCGAGGCATTTCTTGATAAGGGATTATGTACCGGTATGGGGTTGTTCTGAGCAGTTATTGTGGTTAAGAGTTATTACTATGAGTGTTTGAGTCACGCGGTGTATTATGTGATTTCATATTGGGTACGAATATGTCTTGATTCAACATGTTCAGACTTGTTCAGTCTATAGTTATGGAAATTTTGATCTTGTATGTTATTTCAGAAGTGGGAATTTGGTTCTAAGGTTTATGGGCCAGGATTTGGATTTCGAAATTTCAACGGTATTGTGCTATTGGACCTATATGGGAGAGGGTGACGTTGGATCACCCCCGGGTATGTGCATGGTAAGCTACATAACAGTTTGATAGTGTTGGAGAACAACTCTTGGCACGTTCGAGGACGAACATATGTTTAAGTGGGGGAGGATGTAACGACCCGGCCAGTCGTTCAGAGAGTTTAGCCCCGTTTCCCCCGTTTCTGCTTCATTTTATGTGGTTCAACTTCATTTATGTGTGTTATGTTGGTTGGTTCGGGTTCAGAGTGGTCATGATGAGAATTGAGGCATTTGGTCTCTCAAGGTAGCCTAATAGTTGAGAAAGTCAACTGAGAGTTGACTTACTGATGAACGACCTCGGAATTCGGATTTATGGCTCAGATGGTTTCGTCAGGTGATTTGGGGCTTAGGAGTGTTTGGAATGAAGTGGTGATGTCGGATGTAGAATTAGGCTTGAATTGGCGAAAGTTAGTTTTTGGCAATTTCTGATCGGCAGTGGAAATAGGCTTGAATTGGCGAAAGTTAGTTTTTGGCAATTTCTGATCGGCAGTGGAAATAGGCTATCGGGGTCGGAATGGAATTCCGAAAGTTGGAGCAGGTTCGTAATGTCATTTTGGATATGTTTGCAAAATTTCAGGTCAATTGGAGGTGTTCGTTTGGTTTCGGCGTATTGGCAAAATTTGGAAGTTTCAAAGTTCATAGGCTTGAATTTGATGTGATTTTGGTGTTTTTGCGTTGTTTTTGGTGTTTTGAAGGCTCGACTAAGTTTGAATGATGTTATGGGATATGTTGGTATGTTTGGTTGAGGTCCCGAGGGCCTCGGGTGTGTTTCGGGTGGTTAATGGACCAACTCCTGGCTTGAAAACTGGGCAGATTTTTGCTGGTGTGAGGTTCTGGTTTCCTTCTACACGATCGCGGGAGGATGTTTTCGATCGCGAAGATTAAAAGAGTGGGGCATGAATTTTGTTCTATGTGATCGCGTGGTTAGGATTGCGATCGCATAGGTTGGTCAGGTAAGGCAGTGCGATCGCGTGGGTGTTTATGCGATCGCGTAGAGGATTCTGAGGCGCGTGTGTGGGGTGGAGAGTTATTCTATACGATCGCGTGTATTGGTATGCGATCGCATTGGTTAGATGGTCTGTGCATCGCGATCGCGTGCCAAGAGTCGCGATCGCACTGAAGAAAATTTAATGGCTGGGCAGAATGTTTTAAAAGGCCATTTGTGCGAGAATAGTTCATTTTCCACCATTGTTGAACGAGTTGGGAGCACTTTTGAGAGGGTTTGAAGAGGAAATCGAAGGGGATCACTTGGAGGTATGGTTTTGAACTTCATAACTCGTTTATATGTCATTTTCTAAGTAATTAAACCATAAATTGCTGGAATTAAACCCAAAATTGGGGAAGAAGGGTGCATGGGAATTTGATTTTTCTTTTGAGGATTTGAGTGGGCAATTGTGGTCCGATTTTAGTGTTCTTGGTATGTATAGAATCGTGGGAGGTCGAGTTGAAATATTTGGGCTATAAGACGTGTTTGGGCCTTGTGCCGATCTTTTTAGACCCCTTGGGGGCTTTTTTACTGCTGTTTTCCTCACTATGTATTGATGATTTCACTCAGCCGCATTGTGCTTACTGTTTTCGAAACTCAGCCTGATTTACACTACTTTGATATTTAAAAATGATGTTTTGGGTCGAGAACCTTGTTTTACTAATTCGCCCGAGGGGCTTTTTGAGTGGTTCTGCTGAGTGAGGCCGAGGGCATGATTGTGAGGTGCTGAGTGATTGTGAGGTGCTGAGTGATATTAGCGCTTGGGCTGAAGGAGCCCCTCCGGAGTTTGTACACACCCCTAGTGAGCGCACAGAGTGCCGAGTGCCGAGTGTCGAGTGACGAGTGATCGGGAGGATGAGTGACTCTCAGGTGTTGAGTGATTGTGAGGTGCTGAGTGATATTAGCGCTTGGGCTGAAGGAGCCCCTCCGGAGTTTGTACACACCCCTAGTGAGCGCACAGAGTGCCGAGTGCCGAGTGTCGAGTGACGAGTGATTGGGAGGATGAGTGACTCTGAGGTGTTGAGTGATTGTGAGGTACTGAGTGACTGATTATGAGTGATTATGAGGCATGCCCGAGGGGCTGATTATGATACATGTTTTTCCCGAGGGGCTACTTATGATTTTACTACTTTCATTTTGAACTTATGAAATATTTTTTTCCCGAGGGGCCTCTATATGATTCATTTCATTTTCATACTAAATCTTTCGGTTTGAAGTTGTTAAAAATATGCATTCTTCAAAGGACTTTTTCTGAAGTTGGTTTTAAGGCATGATGATGACATATATCTATGTTATACTGTTGGAAAGAAAGGTTGTGCATCTTGTGATTTGATGACACTGATTTTATGTGTTTCTTGCTGCTCAGACTTGATTTATTTTCATTACTACTGAGTTGGTGTACTCACATTACTCCCTGCACCTTGTGTGCAGATCCAGGTGTTAGGGCAGGGTGAGCTGTCTATCTGTTCCAGAGATTCTCGGAGGTTTGCGAGGTAGTTGCATGCGTCCATAGTCCTGCTTACTATTATAGAATTTATTTTCGTTTGAGTTGTATATTTTATATAGATGCTCATGACCTGTGACTCTGGGTTCTCGGGGGTTGTATTTAATACTCAGTATAGCTTTAACTGTTTTATAAATGTTTAAAGGAAACCTTTATGGGTTATCAGTATGGTAAAGATGTAAATGGAAGCTTATTATGATTTGAGTGTAGTTTTGGCTGGCGTAGTTCCACGTTAGGCACCATCACGACTGGCCTAGATTTGGGGTCGTGACAACTAAGGCCTATATATGCCCAAATGATGTTTGTATAGCGGAAAGCTTTGTTTTAGTAAAAGACATAGCTCAGGACGTTATTTTAGGCGTCCCATTTTTTCATAAAATTATTGCTTTTACCAATTGGGATACAAAAAGTTTTACTGGAACTTTTAATGGAAAAGGAATTACTTTTGAGTTTATAACTCAACCAATTCAAAGATATTTGAATGAAATTATTTCTAATAATATTTCTTCAAAAATTAGACAAATTGATTTTCTAAAGAATGAAATTTGTTCTATTACAATTAGTCAGGATTTAAAGAATCCTAAGCTGATAGAGAAAATTAGTTCTCTCAGAAATCAGTTTTCTATTCACATTGTAGGGACCATCCCAATCAATTTTGCAATAGAAAGAAGCATATTATAAGTCATCCTTACAAAGAAGACTTTTCTGAGGAAAATATTCCTACAAAGGCTCGTCCTTGCCAAATGAACTCAGAATACCTAGAGTTATGTAAAAGGGAAATTGATTCCGTACAACAAAAGGGTTTAATAAGACCTTCTAAGTCTAAATGGTCTTGTACTGCTTTTTATGTTAATAAACATGCTGAACAGGAATGAGGAGTTCCTAGATTAGTTATTAATTCTAAACCCCTTAATAAGGTTTTAAAATGGATTAGATATCCAATTCCTAATAAAAAAGATTTATTAGATAGATTTCATGGTGCCATTATATTTTTCAAATTTGATTTAAAATCAGGATATTGACAAATCCAGATATCTGAAAATGATAGATATAAAACGGCTTTTAATGTTCCAATGTGCCAATATGAATGGAATGTTATGCCTTTTGGTCTGAAAAATGCCCGTTCTGAATTTCAGAAAATTATGAATGATATTTTCATACCATATACTGATTCATAATTGTCTACATAGATGATGTTTTAGTATTTTCAATGACTATTGAAAATCATTTCAAACATTTGGATATTTTCAAAAAGATTATTATCCAAAATGGTTTAGTCATATCCAAACCAAAAATGTTTATTTTTCAAAATAATACCAGATTTCTTGGTCATAACATAGAAAATGGTAGAATTATTCCCATTAATAGGAGCATTGAATTTGCTTCTAAATTTCCTAATGTCATTACTGATAAAACCCAGCTTCAAAGTTTTTAGGAAGCTTAAATTATATCTCTTCTTTTATAAAATATTTAGCAAAAGATACTTCTCTCCTTTATGATATACTAAAGAAGAACCCAGGAGCATGGACTGATAATCATACAGAGTCAGTCAAAAGAGTTTAACAAAAGGTTCATAACCTTCCTTGTTTAACTCTTGCAAACCCCACTTGGGCAAAGGTTGTTGAAACAAATGCCTTTGATATTGGGTACGATGGAATACTAAAACAGTGTTCCCCAAGTGATAAATAGGAATATCTTGTACAATTATACTCGAGGAAATGGAATGATTCCCAGAAAAACTATGCTACTGTGGCTAAGGAAATCCTTGCTATAGTAAAATGTGTTATGAAATTTCAAACTGGTTTATACAATCAAAAGTTTTTAATAAAAACTGATTGCCAAGCTGCAGAGTTTATCTTTAATAAAGATTTCAAACATGATGTTTCAAAACAGATGTTTGCAAGGTGGCAAGCTTTATTATTCCCTTTTGATTTTGAAATTATATATAAAAAAGGGTCAGAAAATACTCTCCCTGATTTTCTTACTAGAGAATTTTTAAACTCATAAGTTCTTTGTTGAATTATTTTAGATTGTGAGGCCTATATACAGACCTCCTCGGAGTCGAGGAAAAGGAATAACACATTCCTATGGAAGAGGGAATAATATTCTCGCCCAAATGGGAAATCAATAGCTAATAGCTGCTAACATCACGGGAGGTAATACAGATCATCCTTTATATAAGGAGTTCATGGATTTTATAAAATCCAAATATGAAGAAGGCACATCATCAAATGAAACAACATACTCCTCAGTAATATCAGAGGATAGCCATGAAACCTTGAGGTTTATAACCAAAAGGAAGAAAAAGAGTTAATAATTCTTTTAGAACAATCCGACCTTAAATGGAAGGATAATCCATGGCAGCTTATGACCCGATATTTCGATACTATATCATATACTACACATGCATACAAATACAGAATGCATTATGAGATAATACTCTCAACAATAGGATCAGTTGAAATTCAGCACTTCTATCCTGCCAATACAAGAAAAACTTATAGTTTTTCAAAAATAATCATTAAAAGGGTAATACCCTCTGATGAATGGGGAATCAGTACCTTGAAGGATCGAGAATATACTCATCCAGACCAGAAGGTCGCAGTTAAATATAACTACTGGGATTATGTAGAAAGTTTTAATAAAACTTTTCTCTATGAGAATCCTAATAGGAAACACTCTTGGTTTATTAAAATTTGTTCTAATATGATCAGTCAACAGATCCCAAATTGGTTCTGTAAATGGTGGAAATTATATGGTCCATCATTAGAAATTCTTCCTCCAAATTTTAATAGATTATATACTCAATGGGTAGATATATCTCCCAAAATTATTTCATTACAAAAAGATAATATCTTTTACGATGGCATAGCTGCCATGTATTTTTTTTATAGAATTTTCAATCCCTTGGATCATGAAATTGAATGTTCAAGTTGGTTATACCGATGATGGAATTTCATGTCTTCAAAGAATTTTCTATAATAAATTCTGGAGCAAGTTACTCCAAGCAGATCAACATGGAAAAATCTATGGTGATAACTTGATCCAACAAATTCAGAAAAAAATTGACATATATGTCAAACAAGAGGTAAATGTTGCAGTGACAGAATCAAGTCCATTTCAACAAGTTACCAAGAAGCTCCAAATGATGAAAGGAGAAATTTCCAAAAAAAAAAAAAATTCTTACTTCATACTTCGAAGAGATAAAGAAGGACTTAGCAAGAAATTTTGGAGCACAAATCAGTGATGATATATCAATGGCCTCCATTAGCAATACTTCTGATGAAGAAACCTCCATAGCAGGTGAAACACAACCACAATGCAGTGTAGAAGCCAATCTTGAAGAAATTGAAGAATTCCTAAAGAAGATGAAGGAAGGTGCAGAAGAATCTTCTGCAAGAAAGGACAATAAAGGAAAAGACAAGCTTTAATAAAGCAAGCGGACCCTCCCATTATTAAAGAATAGAAGGTTCCATACATCAATTATCAGGTTAATAAAAACAAGTTTTAATAAAGCAAGCAGACCCCTCCATTATAAAACAATCTACTTTAATAAAAGTTGTTTGTCCGTTTTTCTTTTAACTTTTAGTTTTGTCGACCCCATGTTGTAATTATTTTGTCGACCATTAGTTTTATTTTCTTTGGCTATGATCCATTATATAAGGATCAAGAATTCACTAGAGAAGGCAGGTGTTAGCTAAGCCACCAGAAATCATAAGCTCTCCCTTCTCTCTAACCTCTCTCTAGAAATATTGTAAACCTCTCCTCTCTTTGTAAATTTTCCATCCTTAATAATATTCAGAAAAAGATCTGTTGGATCAATATTTTGAGGGTCTCAGGTATACTTTTTTCTCTTTCTTTCTGTTATTTAGCCTGGATGATAGGCTAAGAACTTTTGTGTTAAACTTAGTAACCATAGTCTATGCACATACATGATTTGCTATTAGATTATGCTGTATCATCCCAATGAACTGATGGTTGGAACTATATAGCCCAGGCACCTACATGTTCTGATAAGTAAACCTTGGTTAGGCTCCAACCTAACCGGTGGTCTTCGAGCCCGTGTTAACCAAGATAGGTATTGAAAGGGTGTAAAGGGGACCGTGGTTTAAGGTCTGCTGTTGGAACTTTAGCTAGTCAGAGTTGGTGTTCCTATAATTCATTCCAAAGGCTTACTTGGAACTTGATGAAAGTTTAAACGAACAACATCATTATATACAATACGATAAAATATGAAAAAAAAATGATTTTATATCTTGTATACATCAAAATTAAGAGAATTTTTTAATTTTTGCATTTTTAATGAGGCAATTTACTACTTCAAACAAAGAGAATAATAGGCACTAAAACAAATATGAACATGATATAAATGGTAATAATTCAATATAGTAGTTCAAATTATATTTTATTATAACTCGTTTAAATTGTGGTGATAAAATAATAAACATTTGATAGAATTATATATAAAATGTATAGATTTTTATGTTTTCCTCAATTTAAGAAGATGAGAGAAATATTATTATTTTTTATGGAATTATCATGTGTTAATTTTCATAATGAAACAATATAAAAATTATAACAAATAATCTTTAAGACAATCTATTGATGGTTGAAAACTTATCATGGAAAAATAGAGTTCAAACCATATAGATTAAATTATCACATCAATTAAGCATATACGATATAGCCTCCTAGTACAGCAGGAACAAATCTCATTACCTAAATTAACTTTTAAGGTTTAACAAGCTATATTTTTTAAAATTACTTTTGAATATGAAAATATTTAGTTTGAAATCGCCTTCAAATAGTGTCACGGCCCAAATTCCCAACCCACGGGATCGTGATGATGCCTAACACAATACTTTCTAGGCAAGCCGATGTTAGAAATTTACTAACAATTCCAAATTTAAAAGTTTACTTACACATAATAAAACAATTTAAAAATGAATACTAATAAAGATCAATAATTAAGCCGAACCACGAACTAAATACATAACTATAAGACTACCCAGGGTCTGGTGTCAAAATTCATGAACTACTAAGAATACTGCAAATAATGGGCTGAAAGAAGTATATATGTCTGTTTCGAATGAAATAAAAGCAACAAGTAAATAGTGTAGAGAAGACTCCAAGAGTCTGCGAACGCCAGCAGATCTACCTCTTGTCTCCAATGAAAATGAGCAACTACTAAAATATCCTAACTCCGGCCGGTACCTTGATCTGCACAAAAGAGTGCAGAGCGTAGTATCAGTACAACCGACCCCATGTACTGCGTAAATGTCGAGCCTAACCTCGACGAAGTAGTGACGAGGCTATGGCGGGGCATTAACAATACAACCTGTGAACAATATATAATAAATCAAGAAAGAAATAATAATAATAAACTCGATAACCAGTAACTTGAAATAATAAATAAAAATAACTCGGATAATTCTTTTCAGATATCAGCTATAATCAACTCCTCAAAATTTCCAAGTTTCGATTTAAATCACAGTAAAAATCAGAGTATGAAAACCTTTTTAATAAAACCGGAGTTTTCCAAATCCTTATTTTTGCAAATCAGTAAAACATAATTATTCTCCCTTATCGCTCCTTATTGCGGCGGGCAACCCGCTCTCAACTGTCCATCCTTATTGATCCTCCCTATATATATATATATATATCACCCTTATTTCTCCTGTTGCGGCGTGCAACCCGATCCCACTTGTCCACCCTTATCACTCCTTGTTGCAGCGTGCAACCCGCTCCCACCAGACATATCATATCAGTTTATTTACGAAAACTTTCACAATTCAGGCAAAGCCTTTCACAACATTTTTGTATCAACAATTGCAAACAGAAGCTGTAAAACTCACAAACTTCATCAATTATCATTTCATAAAGAAACCAACCGGAAATTATATACATATCGTAACATTGACATCCAGCTCAATCCTTACATAACATAACAAAACCAAGAGAACAGCCAACACTTACAAAATACTTGAAACAACACTTAACAATAAGTTGGCGAATCCAAATCGACATATAAACATCAATGATCATGAAACAATTAAGCCCGGAAATAAATAATTTGAAACGGAAAAAGGGGTCATGTTAAGTAGATAATTTGGGGGTGCATAGATACTCGTTACCTCACCTATACACCACACACATGTAAATTCACATAGCAATTAAGTTGGGGATTCCTATTCCCTCAAGTCAAGGTTAAACCAAGCACTGCTCAATTACCGCTTTTCCATTCGAATTTGCCTCTAACCCGCTCGAATCTAATCATAATTAGATTGATATAATTAATTAAGGCTAAAGGAAGTAACTTTATTGAAAATTTATGATTTTCCTAAGTTTTCTCAAAAAAAGTTAAAATTCGACCCCGGGCCCGCTTGGTCCAAACTCGGGATTCGGACCAAATTATGTTTACCAATTCACCCTCGAGCCCGAATATGCAATTAGTTTCAAAATCCGACCCCAATGCGAGGTCAAAATTCAATTTTTATAAAATTCCCTAATTCTACCTAAACCCTCAATTTTTACCATGAAAATTCTTGATTTTGGATTGAAAAGTGATAAAAAACATTGGGTAATTGAAAGAGAAGAGTTTAGGATTGTTTACCAACACCTTGGGGATGAATTTGTGTGAAGAAAATCGCCTCTAGGTCTTTGTAATTCGAAAATAGGTGAAAATAGGTTATGACCAAGTTTTAAAACTGTTTTTATATGACTAGGCAGGCCTTCATCGCATTCGCGATGGGCCTGCCGCGTTCGCGATGGGTCAGGCCCAATGGCCTTCGCGTTCCCGACCAGGTGGCCGCGTTCGCATAGAGAAATGCAACTACCCTCCCCCAAGTCACGTTTACACAGTGCGTTCGTGTGTCCTGGACGCGTTCGCGAAGCTTTAACCCACCAGTGCTCCGTGTTCGCGTCCTGAGCTCCGCGTTCACATAGAACAAAAATGGCCCTAGTGCACTTTACTCTACACGTTCGCGAGTGAAGCAACGCGAACGTGAAGAACAATTTACTTGCGCACCAGAAATAGTCATGACAACATAATTTCTTTAAGTGTAAAACTTCCAGTAGCCTACCCAAAACTCACCCGAGCCCTCAGGGCTCCAAACTAAACATGCACAGAAGTCTAAAAAATCATACGTGCTTGCTTTTGCGATCAAATCATGAAAATACCATCTAAAACTAAGAATTTAACCTCAAAACTCATCATTTTTCTCAAGAACACTTCAATTTCACTATTTCTCAACCGGATGTCCGAATCACGTCAAATTAACTCCGATTCTCACAAAATTTCACAGGTAGTACTTAAATAATATAACAAATGTGTACCGCAATTCAGAACCAAAATACGGCCCCGATATCAATGGTTTCAAATATTAATTCATTTCTTTATTTCATTAAAAATCCAGCAAATCAATTTTCTTTAAAAATTGATTGCTAAAGCTAGGGACCTCGGAATTCAATTCTGGGCATACGCCCAAATCTCATATTGTACTGTGGACCTCCCGAGATCATCGGAACATGGATCTGGGTCCGTTTACACAAAATGTTGAGCAAAATCAACTAAACCAAAATTTTAAATTCCAAAAATTATTATTTTTCATATTTTCACATAAAAGCTTTTCGGTTTCATGCCCAGACTGCACACGCAAATCGAGGTAAATAAAAATTAATCTTTTTAATATTAATGTGCCTAGAATGGAGTCTTAATTTATAAGATAACCCTTTGGGTCATCACAATCTCCACCTCTAAAACAAACATCGTCCTCAAACGGACATAAAAAATTACCTGAATTGGCAAACAAGTGGGGATATCTACTCTGCATGTCCGACTCGGACTCCCAAGTAGCTTCCTCAACAGGATGACCTATCCACTGCACTCGAACTGAAGGGTAACTCTTTGATCCCAACTGACGAACCTGCCGATCTAGAATAGCTACCGGCTCCTCCTCATAAGTCAAATCTTTGTCCAATTGGACGAAGCTGAAATCTAACACGTGGGACGGGTCACTATGATATTTCTGGAGCATAGATACATGAAATACCAGATGAACTGAGGATAACCCTGGAGGCAACGCAAGTCTGTAGCTACCTCCTCCACTCTATCAAGAATCTCAAATGGTCCGATATACCTAGGGCTCAACTTACTCTTCTTCCCAAATATCATAACACCCTTCATGGATGATACCCGAAGTAATACTCTTTCTCCAACCATGAATGTCACATCCCGAACCTTACGATCGGCGTAACTCTTTTGTCTGGACTGAGCTACACTAAGTCGATCCTGTATAACCTTGGCCATATCTAAGGCCTCTTGAACTAAGTCTGTACCCAATAACCGAGCCTTTCCCGGCTCAAACCACCCAACTGGAAATCTACACCGTCTACCATATAACGCCTCATAGGGAGCCATCTGAATGCTCGACTGATAACTATTATTGTAGGCAAACTCTGCTAATGACAAGAATTGATCCCAAGAACCTCCAAAGTCAACAACACAAGCACGGAGCATATCCTCTAGAATCTGAATAGTACACTCGGACTGCCCGTCCGTCTGAGGATGAAATGCTGTGCTCAACTCAACTCGGCTACCCAACTCTCGCGGAACTGCCATCCAAAAGTGCGAGGTAAACTGCGTACCTCGATCATAAATGATAGACACGGGCACACCGTGAAGGCGAACAATCTCTCGAACATATATCTCTGTCAACCGCTCCGAAGTGTAAGTACTTTCCACTAGAATGAAATATGCTGATTTAGTCAACCTATCCACAATAACCTAAACGGCGTCGAACTTCCTCTGAGTCCGTGGGAGTCCAACAACTAAGTCCATAGTGATACGCTCCCACTTCCACTCCGGAATCTCTATCTGCTGAAGTAAACCACCGGGTCTCTAATGCTTATATTTAAACTGTATTCAAACAACGAGCCACATAAGCAACAATCTCCTTTTTCATCCTTCGCCACGAGTAGTGCTGTCGCAAGTCCTGGTACATCTTGGCAGCACCCGAGTGAATAGAATACTTAGAACTGTGAGCTTCTTCAAAATCAACTCACGAAGTCCATCAACATTAGGCACACATATACAACACTGCATCCTCAAAACACCATCGTCTCCAACTGTAACCTTCTTGGCACCACCGTGCCGAATAGTGTCCCTAAGGAACATCAAGTGCGGGCCATCATCCTGCCGATCTCTGATACGCTCGAATAAGGAAGACCGAGCAACTGTACAAACTAGAACATGGCTGGGCGAAATATCCAACCTCACAAACTGATTAGCCAACGTTTGAATAGCTGAAGCTAAAGGTCTCTCACCAACTGGAATACATGCAAGGCTGCCCATACTTACTTCTTTCCTACTCAATGCATCGGCCACCACATTGGCCTTTCCTGGATGATACAACATAGTGATATCATAATCTTTCAATAACTCTAGCCATCTCATTTGTCTCAAATTAAGATCCTTTTGCTTGAACAAGTACTGGAGGCTATGATGATCCGTGTAAACCTGACATGGCATGCCATAAAGATAGTGCCTCTATATTTTCAATGCATGAACAATGGCTGCCAATTCTAAGTCATGGAAAAGATAATTCTTCTCATCAATCTTTAACTGCTGAGACGCATATGCTATCACCCTTCCCTCTTGCATCAACACCGCTCCCAAACCAACACGGGAAGCATCACAATATACCGTGAAAGATCTGAACCTGACGGTAACACCAATACCGGTGCTGAAGTCAAGGCTGTCTTGAGCTTCTAGAAGCTCGCCTCACACTCATCCGACCATTTAAATGGGGCACTCTTCTGAGTCAATCTCGTCATCGGGACTGCTATAGACAAGAACCCCTCCACAAAATTACAGTAGTATCCCGCCAAACCCAAGAAGCTCCCGATTTCCGTAGCTGAAGTGGGTCTAGGCCAGTTCTTAACTGCCTCTATCTTCTTAGAATCTACTTGAATACCCTCTGCTGATACGACGTGACCCAAGAAAGCTACTGAATCTAACCAGAATTCACACTTTGAAAATTTTTCATACAACTGATTATCCCTCAAAGTCTGGAGTGCTATACGGAGGTTCTGCTCATGCTCCTCCCTACTACGGGTGTATATAAGAATATCATCAATGAACACAATTACGACGGAATCCAGATAAGGCTTGAAAACTTGATTCATCAAATCGATAAAGGCTGCTGGGGCATTAGTCAAGCCAAAAGACATCACTAAAAATTCATAGTGCCCATACCTTGTCCGAAAGGTTGTTTTAGGAACATCGGGCGCCATAATCTTCAACTGATGGTAGCCCGATCTCAGATCAATTTTCGAAAACAAATTGGCACCCTGAAGCTGATCAAATAAATTATCAATTCTCGGCAATGTATACTTATTTTTGATAGTATCTTTATTCAACTGTCGGTAATCTATACACATTCTCATCGATCCATCCTTCTTCTTTACGAACAAAACTGGTGCTGCAAGACATTAGGCCTAACGAAACCCTTATCAAGCAGGTCTTGCAACTATTATTTCAATTCTGGCGGGGCCATCTGGTATGGAGGAATAGAAATGGGGCTGAGTTCCCGGAGCAATATCAATACAAAAATCGATATCCCTGTCGGGTGGCATCCCCGACAGGTCTACAGGAAACACTTCGGGAAACGCCCAACCAATAGGCACTAACTCTATTGAAGAAACCTCGGCATCAGAATCACGAATATGAGCCAAATAAGCCAAACATCCTTTCTCAACCATGCGACGAGCCTTGGCGTAAGAAATCACTCTGTTGGGAGAATGACACAGGAGTCCCTTTCCATTTTAACCGAGGCAATCCCGGCAAAGCTAAAGTAATTATCTTGGCGTGACAGTCCAAGATGGAATAATAAGGTGACAACCAATCCATGCCCAATATGACATCAAAATCGACCATGTCAAGAAGCAACAGGTCTACACTAGTTTCAAGACCCTCAATAATGACTATGCACGAACGATATACACGATCTACAACAATAGTATCCCCCACCGGCGTAGACACATAAACATGGACACTGAAAGAATAGCAGGGCACAACCAAATACGAGGAAAAATAGGACGACACATAAGAATAAAGAATAAGTAGACCATGGATATAAAAAAACTGAAGCATCTTTATTACAAACTGAAATGGTACCTGTGATAACTACATCGGAGGACTCCGCCTCGGGTCTGGCTGGAATGCATATAATCGGGGCTGGGCCCCACCACCCTGAACTGCATCATCGGGAAGACCCTTGACAGGTGGTCCTCCACCTCTAACGGGCTGGCCGCCACCTCTAGCGGGCTGACCTCCACCTCTAGCATGCTGATCTCCACCTCTAACATTTTGACCTCTACCTCTGACTACCTGACCCCTACTCCTGGCTGGATGGGCAGGTGGTGCTACAGCTGGTGCTGGAACTAAAGCATGAGAATTCGGGTACTGAGGCTGATTACCCAAAAATTTCGGACAAGATCTCCGAATGTGCCCATACTCACCACACTTATAACACCCATCCTGATATTGAGGCTGACCCTGACGAACCGGCTGACCATGATAATAACTCTGAAGAGGAGGTGCTCTGATAGGGGTTGACTGATCAGAATAAGTCAAGTAAGAGCCACGACCACCTGAGGCACCATGGGATGTCTGAAGTGCTGAATTAAATGGCCTCTACCCTGAGTATCTTCGCCTCCAGACGAGGCACCGCTAAATCTACCGGAATGGTGAGGTATCTTGTCTTACCCCTGACCCCCTATCCCAAGAACCGTCTCAACTCTCCTGGCCACATTGGCCGCATCCTGAAATGAAATCTCAGTCCCTGTCTCCTTATCCATCTGCAACCTGATGGTCTAGGCAAGGCCCTCAATAAATCTCCTAACCCTCTCTCTCTCTGTGGGAAATAAAATAATAGCATGCCGAGCCAAATCCACAAAACGATTCTCATACTGGGTAACTGTCATGCTGCCCTACTGAAGACGCTCAAACTGACGATGCTTCTCTTCTCTGGTAGTGATAGGCAAAAAATTCTCCAAAAAGAGGTGATATAACCGATCCCAAGTCAGAGCAGGTGACCCAGCTGGTCTAGTCAACAAATAATCCTTCCACCATTTCTTGGCGGAACCAGTCATCTAAAATGTGGCGAAGTCGAACCCATTGGTCTCTAAAATACCCATATTACGAAGAACCTCGTGACAGCTGTCCAGATATTCCTGAGGATCCTCTGAAGTAGCACCACTGAAGTGAACAGGGAATAGATTGATGAACCTGTCCAATTTCCACAAAGCATCGGAAGTCATTGCTTCCCCCTCAGCAATTGGGGTTGCAACAACTGTCTGAACTACCCCAACTGGGTTGGCTGCTGGGGTCTAAATCGAAGGAGCAGCCTAATCAGGAGTGTAGGTGACAGGATTCTGGACCCCTCCTCCAGCCTGAGATGCGGCTGCTGCAACAGGGAGTGCGCCAGTCTGGGCTACACTCTCCATAAGGCCCACTAATCGGACCAAAGCATCCTAAAGTACCGGGGTAGCAATAAACCACTCTGGGACCTGAGCTGGTCCAGCTGGAACGGTATAAGCTGGAGCCCCCCATCAATCTCAATCTGGGGATCCACAGCTAGGGCTGCAGTATGAGCAACAGGCTGAGTCCTGCCCCTGCCTCGGCCTCTGACGTGGCCTCGACCTCTGACGTGGCCTCGACCTCTGCCCCTAATAGGAGCTGCTTCCGCTGGAAGACCGGATTGTTGTTCAGCGGAAAAAGAAGCACGTGTTCTCTCCATATGCGAGAGAGTAGAAAAGTTCAATCAGTATTTGAGATACCAAGAATCGCACGACAGAGTATAAATAAAAACTGAGTTTGTTCCTAACTTCATAGCAATTGAGAGATAAGTACATACGTCTCCGTACCGATCCCTCAGACTCTATCAAGCTTGTTCGTGAATTGTGAGACCTATGTAACCTAGTGCTCTGATACCAACTTGTCACGACCCAAATTCCCAACCCACGGGATAGTGATGGCGCCTAACACAATACTTTCTAGGCAAGCCGATGTTAGAAATTTACTAACCATTTCCTTTAAAAGTTTACTGACACATATAAAATGATTTAAAAATAAATACTAATAAAGATCAATAATTAAGCCGAACCACGAACTAAATACAACAAGACTACCCAGGGTCTGGTGTCACAATTCACGAACTACTAAGAATACTACAAATAATGGGCTGAAAGTAGTATATATGTCTGTTTCGAATGAAATAAAAACAACAACTAATAGTGTAGAGAAGACTCCAGAAGTCTGCGAATGCCAGCAGATCTACCTCTTGTCTCCAATGAAAATGCGCAGCTACTAAAATCTCCTAACTCTGGCCGGTACCTGGATCTGTGTTGGTTCCAAGTGCACACACAAGTATACGTGGTCGTAGCAAGTAATATAATGTTAAATCGAATGTCGAACCCACAGGGACTTGCGTAAACTACTTGTTGAATCACTCTAATTGTTATTTAATCAAGCTCAAAACAAAAACCCAAGAATGTAACTAAATTATTCTACAATTCTATGAACTAACTACTTATCAAGTGACAAGAATATTGTTGTGTATATCCAATAGAGACAAATATTCCAGGGTGGTGATCAGTTCACCACTCGTATTGCATTCTAATTAACTCTCCCTTTCATATAATTACTCATGGTTGCTAATTAATCGATAATTGCTCTCGTATCCTTCTCCCGAAGTACTACTCGCCTATTATCAATAGATTAACGCCTATATTCCTATGAAATTATCTATTAGAACGCACTAAGATTACGATGTTTAATTAAGCTTGGTGAATAGGTATATTCCTATCCTAACCACAAATCTGCTCCCCTGAAGGGTTAAGATTGCGCTCTCTTTAATTCTTCTCTAATNTTAATGTCGAATAACAATATTCATGGCTAAACCACAACCCCAGAACAATGGGTGTTTAGCCACTCATGCTAAAATCAAACAATTGCATAATTGTTGCATAAATGAAAAATACTAGATTAAGATGAAGAAACTGATAATCCTTTGCTTCCTCAATGATCTTGTGCGTATATTCTCTTCCAAAAATGGCATTATCCTCTCGAAGTTGTGTTTTTGGGTCTATTTATATGTTTGGGATAAACCCTAAACGTGTAGGAGACTTCTATTCAAACAGGGAACACTTAAAACCTTCAAAACTCGAAATCTACCGGACCAGGGACCCCAGGCGTTAAGCCCCAAACGCCCAGCTATAGCCTGGGTAGGCCAGGAGTTTGGGCTCTAACACCCCACTAACGCCTAGGCATGGCTGGCATTTGGTGTCTACCGCCCCACTAACGCCTGGTTAAGCAAGGCTATTGGGCCAAAACGCCCGGCTATGGACCGGGTCACTCCTTTTTGACTCTTGAGCGTATTTTTGACGTTTATGCACCCATTTATCTCAACTTCCATCTCCAATTCACCTACACATGAAATAGACTCCATTATGCCCATAGAACGTGTATTTTTATCACAAAAGCACACAAAATGTAAGGTACATAATGCTTAAAACTATGGATTCTAGCCACGCATCAACACCCCACACTTAGACTGATGCTCGTCCTCGAGCAACATCCTTCAACACGTACACATTTCATTAACAAGGAGTATTTTACTTTTCAGTCACACACATTACCCCTTAACTATGATAGATACCGTTAATCAAGTATGAACATACAAAATTTCACATTCTTTCCCTTCTTTAAACATGCCCAAGTATAACAATTTATTCAATCATATAAACAACCTAATTGCGACCACCCAACCTCAAGAGTCGACTTGCAACTACTAAGCCCCCTCAATTCACGCACTTACCCAACAAGAAATTTACAACATTGCCAATCGTTCATGAAATCATGTGCCCTCACCAACAACAAAAGAGTGAATATAACTGGTCCACACATTCAAATATGCTT
>ML349754.1:0-61321 GCA_005239505.1 Nicotiana paniculata | reverse complement strand
TACCCCAGATTATATTTGCAGCGCCCGTTTAGTCTTTTTATAAGACATAGTTGAGCGTGATCGCACCTAGGACCGCAAGTGCGAGATCCCTGGGCAGAAACCTATATATGTCACACTTCGCGAATTTTTTCCCTTTCTACACCATTGTTGAACGGTTTTTGAGCTTTGAGCAGTGTTTTTCAAGGGAGAATCACGAGATATCAGTGAGGTAAGTTACTGTTTATTTACGCGTGTTTTTAATGATTTCCCGTTGTTTAGTCATGAAATTGATAGGAGTTTAGGGTGAAATTGTGGGAGTTAGGGCTTGAGTTTTGGAGAGTTTGAATGGAAGATTTAAGGGGCCAAATGAAGTCGGATTTTGACGAATTTTATATGGTTAGACTCGGGAGAGGACGAGGTTTCTAATTCTTCCATTTTAACTGGTTTCGAGACGTGGGTCTGGGGGCCAGGTTTTGCCGATTTCGGATTTTTGGCCTAATTATGTAGTTTTCTTATGGAATTTGATTCTTTAGCCTATGTTGATAGTATTATTCTGATTATGGATAGATTTAGAGATTTTGGAGATCGAGTCCAGAGTCGAGGGCATCCCGAAGTAGGATTTACGCTATTAAGGTAAGTAACAGTTTTAACTCTGGCTTTGAGGGTATAAACCCGGAGAATTTGATATCATCCGGCTGTTTAGAGGTGATACCCATGCTAGGTGATGGGCGTGTGGGTGGATCGCTGCAAGGGATTGAGACTCGGTCCATCCCATAAGGCTGTGAGGCCTAATAGCCGTTATCTGGGTTATGTAATTAGATGTTGTTGAACTTGTATGTCTTCATGTTAGAGATCATGTCTAGGCTTTATTCATGCTCACATTATTTGCACTCAGTCATAGAAATTATTACACATGCTTACCTCAGTCTCTATTATTTTGCTGATATGTTGTGATACCTGATGTGGGTTGTATCCCCTTATTTGTTGAGAATTGTGAGGCTAAATAGGTACATGACTGAGTGAGGCCGAGGGCCTGTTGTGAGATATTTGATATGATAGCACGTGAGTTGTCCGTTCAGCACATGAGTTGTCCGTTCAGCACATGAGTTGTCCGTGCGGATCCAGATATGATAACATAGCATGTGATTTGTCCGTGCAGCACATGAGTTGTCCGTGCTGATCCAAATATTAATATGATGGCACGTGAGTTGTCCGTGCTTAGCGCTTGGGATGTAGGAGCCCCTCCGGAGTCTGTACACCCCCAGTGAGTGCAGGTACCTATTGCGTGTGTGTATTGAGTGTCTAGTGTGAGTGTCGAGTGCCGAGTGCTGAGTGCTGAGAGAGTTTGTGATATTGCTATGAGGTTTTATTTACTTTCATTGTTGTTGCATTTATCTGCTAATTGTCTTGTAGCATTACTGAGTTATGGAATTTACATGTTTATTCCTGTTTATTTTTAAATTGTGAAAAGAAATAATTGGACTGTTCTTCTTAGCTCGTCACTACTACTCAGTTCCTTAGTTAATTCTGATACTAGTGAGTTCATTGTACTCATACTATACCCTGCACTTTATGTGCAGATCCGGGTGAGTTAGAGCGCGGTGATCGTTGAATTCAGGCTGGCTATCTTCGGAGACTGCAAGGTAGCTGCTAGCGTCCACAAGTCCTTGTTACTCCTTTTATTGTCTATTTCTTCTTTTGGGTTGTATTGACAGTTAGACAGTTTATATATCTTAGTTCATATATTTAGACGCTCATGACTTGGTGACACCCCGATGTTTGGGGCTCGTTTCTGTACTTTTTATCATTATATTTTAGAGTTGATTTAGTTTATGAAAATTTCAAATATTGGATATGTTTTATTAAATTCTTATAATTAGTAGAATACTTTGGGACGTAGGCTTGCAGATTCTATGGAATTGAAAACGCGACCTTTATTTCTCGCTACAAGGTTGGCGTCGCGAAGCTTGAGGCAAGCTGGAGGCGCGCGGCAGAGCAGGCTAGGCGCGGTCTGTCGCGAGGCGACAGTTCCGGATTTTTAAAGCCTATTTTGTCTTCTATTTGATTTTGGACTTGTTTATTTTGTTTGGGTCTTTTACCTACACATAAATAGTCATTAAACACTAATTTTGAGGGAGATACCGAGATTGGAGATTAGACCTAAGGAGTAAGGAGCACACAAAGAGCAAGACGGAAAATTCTTCTACGAGTTTTTCACTTCCTTCTTCCTATTTTCATTATTAGTTATGAATTCTAGTATTGTAGTTGCATACTATTATGAATAACTAATTTGTCGTCTAGAGTTTTGACAGAACCTTTTGTAGGATAAATTCTTGTCATGTTTTTATATAATTGAGTCGTTGGATTTCTCTACTTGTTCAACTACGTGTTTATTGTTGTTGATTGAATGACCATCAAATGACTGTGCCTATTTTGTGTGTATGCTTTGGAAAAAGGTACATATTTAGGTAGTTGTTGAACAACATCACTCCTAACGTATGTGAGGAATGAATACGAAGGGTTTAAAAGCGGGATTAGGTATAACGAAATCCTGGTGGGATCTTAGTGAGCAGTAAACTAGTGCCAGCTAGCGTAGTTCGGAAGAATATGTCTAGTAAATTGTGATAGTTTCTCGGAAGAGAAATATGACACCCGAAGTACTCACGATCGGTAGAAAATACTTAGACGAAATTATAGAAGGTAGAGCGGGAAGGATTCCGACAATTGGATAAATCATAACTCTAAACTTCCTTAGTCTTGTCTAAAATTTCATCCTTGTTAGTTAATAATTTTACTGCTCTATAATAGTGCTAGTTAATTAGTTAGAAATAAATATTATAATCTCTATAATTAGGAAATTGTTTGGACTTGTGTTTCTTAGTAATATTTGAACAGCTGTAGCTAAGCCTTGGTTCTCTGTGAGATTCGACAGGACTTGTAAACTAGATTATATTTGCAATGACCGCTTATCCTTTATAAGGCATAGTTGGGCGTGATCAGATTTCAACAAGATTTATGATATGCTTCACCGCAAATTCTGGTTTACAAATATATACTAGTCTTATACAATTATACATTCATATAATCACGAGTCAATCTTGTTGTGTAAACACCTCAAATGAGAAGATTCCTAGTATAATTTTTTGATCGATTTCTTGCTCAAGAATTGAATTTTTTCTGTTTTGGATGTTTTCTCTACCACTTTACAACTATTGAGATAATGTATTTATTATGTGTATATATATTTTTGTTGGTAGTAGTTAATTGTGTTAGCATAGTATTAGTCAGCTAGTATTGGTCATAAATAGTGCACACATGTAACATGTATATACACTCAATTGAGATGCTAATACAAGTCAGTCAATTCATTTCACATAACCGCCTCTTTCATTTTCTCTGTCCCTCTCGAGAACCTTCTAGGGTTCCACCATTGGAGTTCAAGCTCGAGATCTGTTCCTCTGTTATTTCTACAGTTTTAAATGGTATCAGAGCAAGGTATTCTACTCGCTATTCTCTTCAATCTCTCTCTGAATTTTTTTAGATTCTAGAGCCGAAGTCACCATCTCCATTTTAGCCCCAATTTTCTTGATCTAACCTTTTCTTCTTCTCGCTTCATTTTCAACAAGTTGATACTATTTCTCATGGCTATCCTTGATCCAAATAACGATTCTGGAGTTGAATCAAGTGATTCAACCCCCGTCACCTGAGCTTCTTCATGTAGATCTTTGGGGACCCTACCACATTTCCACTCATGATAACTATAAATATTTTCTCACCTTGGTAGATGATCATTGGACGCACCTCTTAAGCAGTAAGATAAATGTCTTACAAGTCTTCAAAAACACCATATACTTAGTTGAAACCCACTTCAAATCCAATGTCAAGTACCTCAGATCAGATAATGATTCAGAATTTGTCAATATGGGAGCCTTATTATTCTTTAAGTCCAAAGGGATAGTTCATCAAAAAACATGCCCCTACACTCCTCAACAAAATGGAGTAGTAGAAAGAAAATATAAGTACCTCTTGGGAACTGCCAGGACACTCATTTTTTAGTCTAAATTACCTTTACAATGCTGGAGTGAATGTGTATTGGCTGCAACTTATATTATAAACAGACTGCCCACTACTGACCTCAAAAATAAATGCCCACTTGAAATCCTTCATAACAAAGCATCAACTTATTCCCACTTGAGAAGTTTTAGATGTTTGTGCATTCCCACTACACCTAAAGTTCATAGAGATATATTTGAGCCTAGGAACACTTCTCATGTCTTTGTGGGTTATCCTTATGAGACTAAAGGATATAAAGTTTTGAATCTGGCCACTAGAAAAATTCATGTCTCTAGAGATGTGATTTTCCATGAACACATCTTCCCCTTTGCCATTCTACCTGATTCTTCATCTTCTTTTCCCTTAGTGCTTAACTCTGTCCCTCCTACAACAGATGTGCCACCTCCTGAAACACATTCAACTGATTCTGTGTCTAGAGCACTAACAAATACAATTGACATTTTCAATATAACCTCACATGCAGCTTCTCCATCTGTATTATCCACCAGTCACTCTTCACCCTTGGAATCCCCTATTATTCTCTCAACATCTCAAATTCCAAATAATCATGTACCTAAAAGGTCCACTAGGGAACATCATTTACATGTGCATTTAAAACACTATGTATGTTCTTTGCCTAATATACATCCTACTTTTCAGCCTCCATATACTTCACATTCTTCTTCCACTACATGTAACTCAGATCCTCTCTTTTCTCTCAATGGTCTTTTCTCCAAACATCATCATATCCCTTTCACTTAATTGGTCCCTGATAGTCAGTAACTTGTGCAAAGTGTTTGCCATGATAGTGAGCCAGGATCTTATGAAGAAGCAGCCTTGAATCCTACTTAGCAAACAACAATGTCACTAGAGTTTGAAGCTTTCCATTCCCATAATACTTGGGACTTAGTTCCCCTACCTACAGGGAAGAAGCCAATAGGTTGTCGATGGGTGTATAAAATCAAACACAAACCTGATGGTAGTGTTGAAAGATTCAAGGCCAGGTTAGTAATAAAGGGGTACATACAACACACTCGTATTGATTACACTGAGACCTTTTCACCTGTTGTGAAAATGAAAACCATTAGAGCACTTATAGCAGCTGCAGTAAAGAAGCATTGGGGTGTCTTTAAACTTGATGTCAACAATGACTTCCTTCATGGGGATTTGCATGAGGAAGTGTATATGGACTTGCCTCCTGGACTACTGGTTGATACACCTGACCTAGTGTGCAAGTTGAATAAATCATTGTATGGCTTGAAACAAGCCATTCAACAGTGCTATGCCAAGTTGGCCGAGGCCGTATGTTCCAAGGAATATGTACATTCCCTCCATGATTATTCTATGTTTTACAAGAAATCTGACTCTTGTGTTATCTATGTTGTTGTATATGTTGATGATGTCATTATCACAGGGAATAATTCAGAGGAAGTCAACTCTTTGAAGGCCTTCCTACATGCTCAATTCAAAATCAAGGACTTGGGCAGACAATATTATTTTTAGGCTTAGAGGTCCTCTACAAGGAAGATGATGTGATAATATCTCAAAGGAAATTTGGTCTTGACTTACTAAAGGAATATGATTTTTCATGGTAGTGACTTCATCTCACCACTGGACCCTGCAATTAAGCTCAAAGCCGAGAAAGGTGTACCCATAGCAGATTCTTCTCTCTAAAGAACTTTGATAGGAAAATTGAACTTCCTCACAAATACAAGGCTGGACATCGCCTATAGTGTCCAGCACCTCAGTCAATTCATGCAAGATCACAGGGAACCTCATCTCAAGGCTGCCTACCACTTTCTTAGATACTTGAAAATTGATCCTACTCTTGGGATTTTTATATCTGCGAACCCATATTACTCAGTTAGAGGGTATTGTGATTCCGATTTGGATGCCTGTCCAGATTCTAGGAAATCTGTTAGTGGGTATTTGGTGATCCTTAGTGACAGTCCCATTAGTTGTAAGTCCAAGAAGCAAGCCACCATATCTCTTTCTTCTGGTGAAGCAGAGTATATAGCCCTCAGAAGTGTAGTTGGTGAGCTAGTTTGGTTGTGCAGACTGTTTGATGAGCTAAAAGTTCCATTTCTGTCACGACCCGAATTTCCCACCGTCGGGGCCGTGATGGCGCCTAACATTGAACCTTCTAGGGAAACCAAATTACTAATTATTTTATCTTATTCCTTTATCTTTAACAGTTTACCAGACGATTTAAGAAAATATCAACGGAAATCAAAATGCGGAATAACAGAATTTAACAGTTTAATTTAATACTAAATGCGAAATCCAAAATAAAACTACGCCCAGAACTGGTGTCACAATTTCACGGACTGTCTACGAATATTGCAAATAGTGGTCTGAACAAAATAAATGTACATCTGTCTAAGAAATAAACAAGAACAGAAAAAGAGTAGGATAGAAGGGGACGCCAAGGCCTGCGGACGCTTGCAGGACTACCTCAGGTCTCCACTGGACTGAAGGCAGCAACCTCGATCTATGGTTCGAAGGGTCCAGTACCGGGATCTTCACAAAAGTGCAGAGTGTAGTATCGGTACAACCAGCCCCATGTACTGAGTAAGTGTCGATCCTAACCTCGGCGAAGTAGTGACAAGTCTAGGACACAACAACCATATAAACCTGTGCAATTTAATCATATACGAGAAACAATAACAATAACAAGAATTAAACATATTAATTAAAAAAAGGAAAGCATGCTGAGGGGAAAAAATATCAAATTATTACAATAACGAAATAAGGCGACATAGTAGATATCAAACTTAAAACAACAAAAATAATGACACAGGGACAAATGCACGACATCACCCTTCGTGCTTTTACTCTCGTTCTCACCATAAAATTAATAAAAACGGCACGGCATCACCCTTCGTGCTTTTACTCTCGTCCTCACCATAAAAATCAAATAAAACGGCACGACATCACCCTTCGTGCTTTTACTCTCTCATAATCATGGCACGACATCACCTTTCGTGCTTTTAATTTCATTAATATGGCACGTCATCGCTCTTCGTGCATTAACTCATAATATCGTGCCCGATATCACCCTTCGTGCTTTAACACTCACTCACAATATCACGCGCGGAATCACCCTTCGTGCTTTACACTCCTTCTCACCAAAACAAATGAAATGACAGCACATCGACAAGGAAATAAACAGTATAACAATAATAGAGATCACAACGTCCCGGCAAGGGAGTCAACAATAGAAACCAAATCATCCCGGCAAGGGAAATAACTATAACCAATCTCTCTTAAACAATTAGCTCCACGGAATAAGTCTCAAGTTGAACCAATACTCAGTAATAGGCAACACCAAGGAAATTCCACCAACATGGATAATTACCAAACTAAACCTAAGTAGCACTTAAGGAAAATCATATAAATCACAATATAATACTCACTGGCATGCTTGACACCAACGTATAGATACTCGTCACCACACCTATATGTTGAACATAACACTAACACGTAGCAAATAGGACACATCACCTATTCTCTCAAGCTAAGGTTATACCAAACACTTACCGCGGTTTCTACGGCCAAACTAAAGCCTCAAACATCGCTTTCCCTTTAGAATTCGCCTCCAATTCACTTGTATCTACACATAATTAACTTAAAAACATCAATTAATGCTAAATAATTCAACCCCAATGCTTAATTATAGGTTTTCTATCATTCTTCCCATAATGTCAAAAATTGACCCCCGACCCGCTTGGTCAAAACACGAGGTTCGGACCAAAATCCGATCATTCATGCACCCACAAGTCCAAATATGCAATTAGATTCAGAATTCGACCCCAAATCGAGGTCTAAATTTTCAAATTTATAAAATCCTCAATGCTCCTAAAATCCCTAATTTCTACTCTTAAATCTAATGGGTGCTGAAAATGAGTTTAAGAACACAAACCTATGATTTGGTGATGAAATCCCTCTTCAAAAATCGCCCCTAGGTTTCCTTGGTTTTGAAAATATGAAGTTATGGCCTAATTCCCGTTTTTCTACTGTCTTAAAATCACTGGACATACCTTCTTCGCGTTCATGATGGTCTGTCGCGTTCGCGTAGCAGTGGGCCTATTGGCCTTCGCGTTCGCAAAGGTATACCCCCGACCTCTGCATTCGCAAGCCGCTGGTCGCGTTCGCATAGTGTATCGGTTCCCCTCCCCCAGTTCCCATCATAAAGCTATGTGTTCGCACCCAAGTCTGTGCGTTCGCATAGAACAATCCCAGACCCAGCCCCGTTTACCCTTCGTGTTCACGTGGGTGACCACGCGTTCGCATAGTACAAAGTACCAGGCACCAGAACAACAACTACACTAGATTTTCTTAAGTCCAAAACACCCCGAAGCCTATCCGAAACTCATACGAGCCCTCGGGTCTCTAGACCAAACATGCATGCAAGTCTAAAATATCCTACGGACCTGCTCGTGCGATTAAATTGCCAAAATAACATCTTAAACAACGAATTTAGCATAAAAATCAATGAAAATCTCAAGTAATCTTAAAGTTTAAAATTTTACAACTACGGGTCCGAATCACGTCATTTGACCTCCGTTTCTTACCAAATTTTACAGGCACCACTCAAATATCATATTAAACCTGTACCGGGCTCCAGAACCAAAATACGGGCCCGATACTATCAAATTAAAACATATGAAATTTCAAAAAACTCTTATAATTTCAGTTAAATAATTTCTTTCAAAAATTCATTTCTCGGGCTAGGGACCTCGGAATTCAATTCCGGGCATACGCCCAAGTCCCATATTTTCCTACGGACCCTCCAGGACCATCAAATCACAGGTCCGGGTCTGTTTACCCAAAATATTGACCAAAGTCAACTTAAATTCAATTTTTAAGGCAAAATTAGCATTTTCCTCATTTTTTCATATAAAAGCTTTCCAAATATACGCCCGGAATACGCACGCAAAATGAGGTGAGACGAGAGGAGGTTTTAAAGGCCTCGAAACACAGTTTTGACTTCTAAAACAGGAGGGTCATCTCATTCTCCACCTCTAAAAACAACTTTTCAGCCTCGAACGGACATATACCTGAATCGGGGAAAAGATGGGGATATCGCCTCCGCATATCGGACTCCCAGGTGGATTCCTCGGCAGGCTGACCTCTCCACTGAACACGAACTGAAGGGTAAATCTTCGATCTCAACTGACGAACCTGCCGGTCTAGAATAGCTACCGGCTCCTCCTCATAGGTCAGTCCTTGTCCAATTGGACACTGCTGAAGTCTAACACATGGGATGAATCGTCGTGATACTTCCGAAGCATTGACACGTGAAACACTGGATGTACAACTGATAAACTCGGTGGCAACGCAAGTCTGTAATCCACCTCTCCCACTCTATCAAGGATATGAAAAGGGCCAATGAACCTAGGGCTTAGCTTTCCCTTCTTCCCGAATCTCATCATGCCCTTCATGGGCGACACCCGAAGCAACACTCGCTCGCCAACCATGAATGCCACATCATGAACCTTGCGGTCGGCATAACTCTTCTGTCTGGACTGAGCTGTACGAAGTCTGTCCTGAATAACCTTAACCTTATCCAAGGCATCCTGCACTAAGTCTGTATCCAAAAACTCTTATAATTTCAGTTAAAAAATTTCTTTCAAAAATTCATTTCTTGGGCTAGGGACCTCGAAATTCAATTCCGAGCATATTCCCAAGTCCCATATTTTTCTACGGACCCTCCGAGACAGTCAAATCACGGGTCCGGGTCCGTTTACCCAAAATGTTGACCGAAGTCAACTTAAATTTAAAAAGGCAAAATTAGCATTTTTCTCAATTTTTAATATAAAAACTTTCCAAATATATGCCCGTACTGAGCACGCAAAATGAGGAGAGATGAGAGGAGGTTTTTAATGCCTCGCAAACACAATTTTGACTTCTAAAACATGAGATGACATTTTGGGTCATCATATCCACTTCTAAAAACAACCGTTCGTACTCGAACAGACATAGAAAAGTACCTGAATTGGGGAAAAAATGGGGATATCGACTCCGTATATCGAACTCAGACTCCCAGGTAGCTGCCTCGGCAGGCTAACCTCTCCACTGAACACGGACTGAAGGGTAAATATTCGATCTCAACTGACGAACCTGGCCGTCTAGAATAGCTATCGGCTCCTCCTCATAGGTCAAGTGCTTGTTCAACTGGACACTTCTGAAGTCTAATACATGGGATGGATCACCGTGATACTTCCGAAGCATAGACACGTGAAACATTGGATGCACAACTGATAAACTTGGTGGCAACACAAGTCTGTGAGCCACCTCTCCAACTCTATCAAGAATATCAAAAAGGCCAATGAACCTAGGGCGTAGCTTGCCCTTCTTCCCGAATCTTATCACGCCCTTTATGGGAGACACCCGAAGCAACACTCGCTCGCCAACCATGAATGCCACATCACGAACCTTGCGGTCGGCATAACTCTTCTGCCTGGACTGAGCTGTATGAAATTTGTCCTGAATAACCTTAACCTTATCCAAGGAATCCTCCACTAAGTCTGTACCTAACAATCGAGCCTCTCTCGGCTCAACCCATCCCATAGGCGACCGATACCGCATACCACACAACGCCTCATAGGGAGACATATGAATTCTTGACCGATAGCTGTTGTTGTAGGCAAACTCTGCTAATGGCAAGAACTGGTCCCAAGAACCTCCAAAGTCAATGACACAGGCACATAGCATATCCTCCAAAATCTAAATAGTATGCTCGAACTGACCATCCGTCTGAGGATGAAATGTTGTGCTCAACTCAACCCGCGTGCCCAACTCACGCTGAACTGCCCTCCAGAAATGCGAGGTCAACTGCATGTCTCGGTCAGAAATAATAGACACGGGCACACCATGAAGACGAACAATCTCTCGAATGTAGATCTCAGCCAACTGCTCTGAAGAATAGGAAACTGCTAAAGTAATGAAATGCGCTGACTTAGTCAGCCTATCCACAATGACCCACACTGCATCAAATTTCCTCTGAGTCCATGGGAGTCCAACAATGAAATCCATAGTAATACACTCCCACTTCCTCTCAGGAATCTCAATCTGCTGAAACAAACCACCGGGTGTCTGATGCTCGTACTTTACCTGCTGACAATTCAAACACCGAGCTACATATGCCACAATATCCTTCTTCATCCTCCTCCACCAATAATGCTGCCGTAAATCCTAATACATCTTTGCGGCGCCGGATGAATGGAGTACCCGGAACTATGGGCCTCCTCTAAAATCAACTTACGAAGTCCATTCACATTGGGCACACAAATATGACCCTGCATCCGAAAAAACTCCATCATCCCAACTGTAACCTGCTTGGCACCACCGTGCCGCACCGTGTCCCTAAGGACAAGCATATGAGGATCATCATACTGCCGATCTCGGATACGATCAAATAATGAAGAACGAGCAACTGTATAATCTAGAACATGGCCGGGCTCAAAAACATCCAACCTCATGAACTGATTGGCTAAGCCTAAACATCTAAAGCAAGAGGTCTCTCCCCAACTGGAATGTACGCAAGGCTACCCATACTGGATGACTTCCTACTCAAAGCATCGTCCACCACATTGGCCTTCCCCAGATGATACAAGATGGTAATATCATAGTGTTTCAACATCTCCAACCACCTCATCTGCCTCAAATTCAGCTCCTTTTGCTTGAACAAGTGTTTCAAACTCTTGTGATCCATGAACACCTCACATGACACGTCATATAGAAAATGCCTCTAGATCTTCAGCGCGTTAACAATGGCTGCTAGCTCCAAATCATGAACTGGATAATTCTTCTCGTGGACCTTCAACTGTCGCAAAGCATATGCAATAACCTTGCCATTCTGCATCAACACTGCACTAAGTCCAACACGAGACGCATCACAATACACAGTATATAGCCCTGAACCTGTGGGCAAAACCAACACCGACACCTTAGTCAAAGCTGTCTTGAGCTTCTGAAAGCTCGCCTCACACTCATCTGACCACCTGAACTGGTCACCCTTCTGAGTCAACCTGGTCATCGGGGCTGCAATAGATGAAAACACCTCCACAAACCTACGATAATAGCCTGCCAAACCCAAGAAACTCCGGATTTCTGTAGATGATGTGGGTCTAGGCCAATCCTTGACTCCCGAAATCTTCTTAGGATCCACTTGAAAACCCACCGCTGATACAACATGACCCAAGAATGCAACTGAACTCAACCGGAACTCACATTTTGAAAACTTAGAATATAACTTACTGTCCCTCAGAGTTAGGAGAACGACTCGAAGATGCTGCTCATGCTCCTCCCGACTGCGGGAATAGATCAGAATATCATCAATGAAGACAATAAAAAAGGAATCCAAATAAGGCCTGGACACTCGGTTCATCAAGTCCATGAAAGCTGATGGGGCATTTGTCAACCCGAATGACATCACTAAAAACTCATAATGCCTGTACCGAGTGCGAAAAGCTGTCTTAGGGACATCAGATGCCCTAATCCTCAACTGATGGTAACTAGACCTCAAATCAATCTTTAAAAACACCTTGTCACCCTAAAGCTGATCAAGCAAATCACCAATCATCGGCAATGGATACTTGTTCTTGATGGTAACCTTGTTCAACTGCTGATAATCTATGCACATCCTCATCGATCCATCCTTCTTCTTAACAAACAACACCGGTGCACCCCAAGGCGAGATTAGGCCTAATAAAGCCTTTATCAAGCAAATCTTGCAACTGTTCTTTCAATTCCTTCAACTCTGGCGGGGCCATACGATATGGTGGGATAGAAATGGATTGAGTGCCCGAAGCCAAATCAATGCAAATGTCAATATCCCTGTCGGGTGGCTACCCGACAGGTCTGCAGGAAACACCTCTGGAAACTCACGGACAACGGGCACAAAATTCATAGAAGGAAGCTCAGCACTAGAATAACGAACATAAGCCAAATAGGCCAAACACCCCTACTCGGCCGTACGCCGAGCCTTTATATAAGAGATAACCTAGTTGGAAGAATGACCATGAGTCCCTCTCCACTCTAGTCGAGGAAACCCCGACAATGCCATGGTCACTGTCTTGGCATGACAGTCCAATATGGAATGATAAGGCGACAACCAATCCATCCCCAAGATGACATCAAAATCTACCATCTTGAGGATTAGGAGATCTACACTGGTCTCTCAAGACCCCCAATAACCACTACACACGAAGGGTAGACACGATCTACCATAATAGAATCACCAATCGGTGTTGACAGATATACAGAAGTACCCAAAGAATCACGATGCATAACCAAATAAGGGGTAAAATAAGATGACACATAGGAATATGTGGACCCCGGATCAAATAGAACTGAAGCATCCCTGCTGCAAACTGAAACTGTACCTGTGATAACTGCATTGGAGGCCTCAGCCTCAGGTCTAGCTGGAATAGCATAACTTTGGGGCTGGGCCCCACCACTCTGGACTACATCCCTAGGACGGCCTTCTACTGGCTGACCTCTACCTCTACCAGCCTGGCCTCCACCTCTAACGGCCTGACCTCCACCTCTAACACCTCGATCCCCACCTCTAGCTGGCTGAGCGAGCGGTGGAATACCCGGTGCTAGAACCATGGCACGAGAAGACTGGTGTTGAGAACTGGTCGAGGCTCGAGGGAAAATCTAGCAACGTGCCCCAGACCACCGAAAGTATAACAAGCTCTCGGCTGCTGAAACTACTAGCCCTGAAGACCTGAGTAACCACCCTGAAAACTCTGGAGCGGTGGTGTACTGCTAGGAGCTGGTGGTGCACTGTAGGACAACTGATCAGAATACTACATATGAGAGCCACGACCACCTGGAGCACTGCGAGAAACCTGAATTTCTTAATGAAACAGCCTGGGTGGATGGCCCCTACCAAAAGAGTCCCCGACTCCAGATGAGGCACCACTGAACCTGCCAAAATAACGGGGCCTCTTGTCAAACCCCTGACCACTCCACTGCAATAGTACCATCTCAACTTGTCTAGCCACATTGGCTGCATCCTGGAAAGAAATCTCACTCCCAGTCTCCTTAGCCATCTGCAATTTGATCGGCTGAGCTAGTCCCTCAATAAATCTCCTCACTCTCTCTTACTCGGTGGGAAGTATCATAAGAGCATGACGGGCCAAAGTAATAAATCTGGTCTCATACTGAGTGACGGTCATAGAACCTTGTTGGAGATGCTCAAACTGCCTCCGATAATCCTATCTCAGAGTGATAGGAAGAAACTTCTCCAGAATAACTGAGAGAACTGGGCCCAAGTCAAAGTCGGTGATCCAATTGGTCTAGCCAAACAATAATCTCTCCACCAAGTCTTGGCGGAACCTGACAGACGAAAAGTAGCAAAGTCGACCCCATTGGTCTCCACTATCCCCATGTTCCGTAGAACCTCGTGACAACTATCCAAATAGTCTTGGGGATCTTCTGAAGATGTACCGCTATAAGTAGTAGTGAAAATCTTGGTGAACCTGTCCAACCTCCACAAAGCATCAGCAGACATAGCTGCTCCATCACCATTCTATGTCACAACACCCGGCTGAACTCCCTCAGCTGGCTGAGTTGCTGGGGTCTGAAACTGAGAAGCCATCTTCTCCGGAGTGCGAGTAGCGGGCGTCTGTGCTCCTCCCCTAGCTTGAGAGACGACTGGTGCTGCAGGAAGTAAGCCTGCCCAAGCGACACTCTCCATAAGGCCCACTAGATGTACCAAAGCATCCTGGAGTACCGGGATAGCGATGAACCCCTCGGGAACCTGAGTTGGCCCTGCCGGATCTGTCTAGGCCGGAACCTCATCAGAAAACTCTACCTGAGGCTCCGCCGCTGGTGCTGCTGCTCTGGACTAAGCTCTGCCTCAACCTCTAGCACGACCTCGGCCTCGTCCTCGGACCCTCGTAGGAGCTGCCACTGGGGACTCGGGCTGCTGATCTGTGGATGAAGAAGGACGTGCTCTCGCCATCTGCGAAAGAACAGAGTAGAAGTTCAATTAGCATTGAGAAATCAAATTGCACGATAGAGAAGAATAGATGTGAAGTCACTCCTAATATTTGTAGCCTCTAGGGGATAAGCACAGACGTCTCCGTACCGATCCCTCAGACTCTACTAAGCTTGTCCGTTAATTGTGACACCAAAGAAACCTAGTGCTCTGATACCAACTTGTCACGACTCGAATTTCACACCATCGGGGACGTGATGGCGCCTAATATTGAACCCGCTAGGCAAGCCAACGTTACTGATTATTTTATCTTATTACTTTATATTTTACAGTTTACCAGACGATTTAAAGACATATCAACGGAAATCAAAATGCGGAATAACAGAATTTAATAGTTTAATTTAACACTTAATGCGAAATCCGAAATAAAACTACGCCCAGAAGTGGTGTCACAATTTCACGGACTGTCTACGAATACTGCAAATACTGGTCTGAACAAAATAAATGTACATCTGTCTCAGAAATAGACAAGAACAGAGAAGGAGTAGGATAGAAGGGGAAACTAAGGCCTACGAACGCCTGCAGGACGACCTCAGGTCTCCACTGGACTGAAGGCGGCAACCTCGATTTATGGTTCGAAGGGTCCAGTACAGGGATTTGCACAAAAGTGCAGAGTGTAGTATCAGTACAACTGATCCCATGTACTGAGTAAGTATCGAGCCTAACCTCCGCGAAGTAGTAACGAGGCTAGGACACAACAACCATATAAACCTGTGCAATTTAATCATATACGAGAAATAATAACAATAACAAAAATTAAACAGCTTAATACGGAAAAAAAAGGGAAGCATGCTGAGGGGAATAAATATAAAATTATGACAATAAACGAAATAAGGCGATATAGTAAATATCAAACTTAAAACAACAGAAATAATGACACAGGGACAAATGCACGGCATCACCCTTCGCCTTTTTACTCTCGTTCTCACCATAAAAGTCAATAAAAATGTCATGACATCACCCTTCGTGCATTTACTCTCGGCCTCACCATAAAAATCAAATAAAATGGCACGACATCACCCTTCATGCTTTTACTCTCTCAGAATCATGGCATGACATCACCCTTCATGCTTTTACTCTCTCATAATCATGGCACGGCATCACCCTTCGTGCTTTTAAATTCATTAATATGGCACGACATCACCCTTAGTGCATTAACACTCATAATATCGTGCATGGCATCACCCTTCATGCTTTAACACTCACTCACAATATCACGCATGGCATCACCCTTCGCGCTTTACACTCTTTCTCACCAAAACAAATGAAATGACAGCAGACCGACAAGGAAATCAACAGTATAAACAATAATAGAGATCACAACGTCCCGAAAAGGGAGTCAACAATAGAAACCAAATCATCCCGGCAACGAAAACAACTATAACCAATATCGCATAAATAATTAGCTCCACGGAATAAGTCTCAAGTTGAACCAATAGATAATTACCAAACTAAACCTAAGTAGCACTTAAGAAAAATCATATAAATCACAATATACGACTCACGGGCATGCTTGACGCCGACGTATAGATACTCGTCACCACACCTATACGTTGAACATAACACTAACACGTAGCAAATAGGACACAACACCTTTCCCTCAAGCTAAGGTTAGACCAAATACTTACCTCGGATTCCACGGCCAAACTAAAGCCTCAAGCACCGCTTTCTCTTTAGAATTCGCCTTCAATTCACTTGTATCTAGACATAATTAACTTAACAACATCAATAAATGCTAAATAATTCAACCCTAATGCTTAATTATAGGTTTCTATCATTCTTCCCAAAAAGTCAAAAATCAACCCCCAAGCCCGCTTGGTCAAAACACGAGGTTCAGACCAAAACCCGATCACCCATTCACCCACAAGCCCAAATATGCAATTAGTTTCGGAATCCGACCCCAAATCGAGGTCTAAATTCCCAAATTTGTAAAATCCCCAATTCTCCTAAAATCCCTAATTTCTACCCTTAAAGAACAAGATTTAGACCAAGAAATCTAATGGGTGCTAATGGAAAATGAAGAAAAATGAGCTTAAGAACACAAACCTATGATTTGGTGATGAAATCCCTCTTCAAAAATTGCCCCTAAGCTTCCTTGGTTTTGAAAATATGAAGTTATGGCCTAATTCCCGTTTTCTATTGTTTTAAAATCATTGGACAGAACTCTTCGCGTTCGCTAGGGTCTGTCGCGTTCGCGTAGTAGTGGCCCTATTGGACTTCGCGTTCGCGAAGGTATACCCCCTGACCTCCGCATTTGCGAGCCGCTGGTCGCATTCGCATAGTGTATCGGTTCCCCTCCCCCAGTTCCCATTCTAAAGCTATACGTTTGCACCCAAGTCTGTGCTTTCGCATAGAACAAGCCCAGCCCCAGTCCCTTTTACCCTTCGCGTTCGCGTGGGTGACCACGCGTTCGCATAGTACAAAGTACCAGGCACCAGAACAGCAACTGCACCAGATTTTCTTAAGTCCAAAACACCCCGAAGCCTATCCGAAACTCACCCGAGCCCTCGGGGCTCCAAAAAAAAAACATGCATACAAGTCTATAAACATCCTACGGACCTGCTCGTGCGATTAAATCGCCAAAATAACATCTTAAACAACGAACTTAGCATCAAAATCAATGAAAATCTCAAGTAATATTAAAGTTTCAAATTTTAGAACTACGTGTCCGAATCACGTCATAGCCTCCGTTTCTTACCAAATTTTAATGGCACCACTCAAATATCATATTAAACATGTACCAAGCTCCGAAACCAAAATACGGGCCCGATACTATCAAATTCAAACACAGTTAAATTTCCAAAAACTCTTATAATTTCAGTTAAAAATTTTCTTTCAAAAATTCATTTCTTGGGCTAGGGACCTCAGAATTCAATTCCGGGCATATTCCCAAGTCCCATATTTTCCTACGGACCCTCCGGGACCATCAAATCACGGGTCCGGGTCCGTTTACCCAAGATGTTGACCGAAGTCAACTTAAATTCAACTTTAAAGTCAAAATTAGCATTTTTCTCAATTTTTCATATAAAAGCTTTCTGAATATATGCCCAGACTGCGCATGCAAAATGAGGAGAGACGAGAGGAGGTTTTTAAGTCCTCGCAAACACAGTTTTGACTTCTAAAACAGGAGATGACATTTTGGGCCATCACATTTCTCCATTTCTAAAAACAACCGTTCGTCCTCGAACGGACATAGAAAAGTACATGAATCGGGGAAAAGATGGGGATATCGGCTCCACATATCGAACTCGGACTCCCAGGTAGTTGCCTAGCAGGCTAACCTCTGAACACGGACTGAAGGGTAACTCTTCGATCTCAACTGACGAACCTGCCGGTCTAGAATAGCTATCGGCTCCTCCTCATAGGTAAAATCCTTGTCCAATTGGACACTGCTGAAGTCTAATACATGGGATGGATTGCCGTGATACTTTCGAAGCATAGACACGTGAAACAATGGATGCACAACTGATAAACTCGGTGGCAACGCAAGTCTGTGAGCCACCTCCCACTCTATCAAGGATCTCAAAACGGCCAATGAACCTAGGGCTTAGCTTGCCCTTCTTCCCGAATCTCATCACGCCCTTCATGGGCGACACCCGAAGCAACACTCGCTCGCCAACCATGAATGCCACATCACGAACCATGCGGTCAGCATAACTCTTCTGCCTAGACTGAGCCGTACGAAGTCTGTCCTGAATAACCTTAACCTTATCCAAGGCATCCTGCACTAAGTCTGTACCTAACAATCGAGCCTCTCTCGACTCAAACCATCCCACAGGCGACCGACACCGCCTACCATACAACGCCTCATAGGGAGCCATCTGAATGCTCAACTGATAGTTGTTGTTGTAGGCAAACTCTGCTAATGGCAAGAACTGGTCCAAAGAACCTCCAAAGTCAATGACACAGGCGTGGAGCATATCCTCCAAAATCTAAATAGTACGCTCGAACCGACCTTCCGTCAGAGGATGAAATGTTGTGCTCAATTCGACCTGCGTGCCCAACTCACGCGGAACTTCCCTCCAGAAATGCGAGGTAAACTGCATGCCTTGGTCAGAAATAATAGACACGGGCACACCATGAAGACGAATAATCTCTCGAATGCAGATCTCAGCCAACTGCTCCGAAGAATAGGAAACTGCTACAGGAATGAAATACGCTGACTTAGTCAGCCTATCCACAATGACCCATACTGCATCGAACTTCCTCTGAGTCCGTGGGAGTCCAACAACGAAAGTAATATGCTCCCACTTGCACTCAGGAATCTCAATCTGCTGAAACAAACCACCGAGTCTCTGATGCTCGTACTTTACTTGCTGACATTCAAACACCGAGCTACATACGCCACAATATACTTCTTCATCCTCCTCCACCAATAATGCTGCCGTAAATCCTGATACATCTTTGCGGCACCCGAATGAATGGAGTACCCGGAACTATGGGCCTCCTCTAAAATCAACTTACGAAGTCTATCCACATTGGGCACACAAATACGACCCTGCATCCGCAAAACTCCATCATCCCCAACTGTAACCTGCTTGGCACCATCGTGCCGCACCGTGTCCCTAAGGACAAGCAGATGAGGATCATCATATTGCCGATCTCGGATACGATCAAATAATGAAGAACGAGCAACTATATAATCTAGAACACGGTCGGGCTCAGAAACATCCAACCTCATGAACTAATTGGCTAAAGCCTAAACATATAAAGCAAGCGGTCTCTGCCCAATTGGAATGTACGCAAGGCTACCCATACTGGCTGACTTCCTACTTAAAGCATCGGCCACCACATTGGCCTTCCCCGGATGATACAAGATGGTAAGGTCATAGTATTTAAACAGATCCAACCACCTCCTCTGCCTCAAATTCACCTCCTTTTGCTTGAACAATTATTGAAAACTCTTGTGATCCATGAACACCTCACATGACACGCCATATAGATAATGCCTCCAGATCTACAACGCGTGAAAAATGGCTGCTAGCTTCAAAATCATGAACTGGATAATTCTTCTCATGGATCATCAACTGTCGTGAAGCATATGAAATAACCTTGCCATTCTGCATCAACACTGCACCAAGTCCAACACGATATGCATCACAATACACAGTATATGGCCCTGAACCTGTGGGCAAAACCAACACCGGCACCTTTATCAAAGCTGTCTTGAGCTTCTGAAAGCTCGCCTCACACTCATCTGACCACCTGAACTGGGCACCCTTCTGAGTCAACCTGGTCATCGGGATTGCAATAGACGAAAACCCCTCCACAAACCGACGGTAATAGCCCGCCAAACCCAAGAAACTCCAGATCTCTGTAGCTGATGTGGGTCTAGGACAATCCTTGACTGCCGAAATCTTCTTAGGATCTACTTGAATACCCACCGCTGATAAAACATGACCCAAGAATGCAACTGAACTCAACCAGAACTCACATTTTGAAAACTTAGCCTATAACTTACTGTCCTTCAGAGTCAGAAGAACGACTCGAAGATGCTGCTCATGCTCCTCCCGGCTGCGGGAATAGATCAAAATATCCTCAATGAAGACAATCACAAAGGAATCCAAATAAGTCCTGGACACTCGATTCATCAAGTCCATGAAAGCTGCTGGGGCATTTGTCAACCCGAATGACATCACTAAAAACTCATAATGCCCGTACCGAGTGCGAAAAGCTGTCTTAGGGACATCGGATGCCCTAATCCTCAACTGATGGTAACCAGACCTCAAATCAATCTTGGAAAATACCTTGGCACCCTGAAGCTGATCAAACAAATCATCAATCCTCAGCAATGGATACTTGTTCTCTATGGTAACCTTGTTGAACTGCCGATAATTTGTGCACATCCTCATCGATCCATCCTTCTTCTTAACAAACAACACCGGCGCACCCCAAGGCGAGACACTAGGCCTAATAAAGCCTTTATCAAGGAAATCCTGCAACTGTTCTTTCAATTCCTTCAACTCTGGTGGGGCCATACGATATGGCGGGATAGAAATGGGCTGAGTGCTCGGAGCAAAATCAATGCAAAAGTCAATATCCTGTCGGGTGGCATACCCCGCAGCTCTGCAGGAAACACCTCTAGAAACTCACGGACAACGGGCATAGAATCCATAGAAGGAACCTCAACACTAAAATCACGAACATAAGCCAAATAGGCCAAACACCCCTTCTCGACCGTATGCCGAGCCTTTATATAAGAGATAACCCAGCTGTAAGAATGACCAGGAATCCCTCTCCACTCCAGTCGAGGCAACCCCGACAATGCTATGGTCACTGTCTTGGCATGAAAGTCCAATATGGCATGATAAGGAGACAACCAATCCATCCCCAAGATGACATCAAAATCTACCATATCAAGGAGTAGGAGATCTACGCTGGTCTCAAGACCTCCAATAACCACTACACACGAAGGGTAGACACGATCTACCACAATAGAATCACCCATCGATGTTTACACATATACAGAAGTAACGAAGGAATCACGAGGCATAACCAAATAAGGGGGAAAATAAGATGACACATAGGAATATGTGGACCCTGGATCAAATAGAACTGAAGCATCCTTTCTGCAAACTGAAACTGTACCCGTGATAACTGCATTGGAGGCCTCAGCCTCAGGTCTGGCTGGAATAGCATAACATCGGGGATCGGCCCCACCACTCTGGACTACATCCCTGTGACGACCTCGTGATGGCTGACCTCTACCTCTAGCGGTCTGGCCTCCACCTCTAACAGCCTGACATCCACCTCTAACACCTCCCCTCACCTCTAGCTAGTTGAGCGGGCGGTTGAATACCCGATGCTGGAACCATGGCACGAGAACCCTGGTGTTGAGAACTGCTCGAGGCTCGAGGAAAAAATCTAGCAATGTGCCCCGGACCACCACAAGTATAACAAGCTCTCGGCTGTTGAAACTGCTGGCCCTGAAACTAACCCTGACAACCCGTGTAACCACCCTGATAACTCTGGAACAACGGTGAACTGATAGGAGCTGGTGGTGCACTGTAGGGAAACTGATCAGAATACTACATATGAGAGCCACAACCACCTGGAGCACTGCAAGAAACCTGAAGTGCTGAATGAAACGGCCTGGGCGGATGGCCCCTACCAAAAGAATCCCTGCCTCCAGATGAGGCACCACTGAACCTGCCAAAATGACGGGGCCTCTTGTCAAACCCCTGACCACTCTCCTGCAATAGAACCATCTCAACTCGTCTGGCCACATTGGCTGCATCCTGGAAAGAAATCTCACTCCATACCTCCTCAGGCATCTGCAATCTGATTAGCTGAGCTAGTACCTCAATAAATATCCTCACTCTCTCTCACTCAGTGGGAAGTATCATAAGAGCATGAAGGGCCAAGGTATTAAATCTGGTCTCATACTGAGTGACGGTCATAGAACCCTGCTAGAGACGCTCAAACTACCTCCGATAATCCTCTCTCTGAGTGGTAGGAAGAAACTTCTTCAGAAATAACTGAGTGAACTGGGCTGAAGTCAAAGCCGGTGATCCAGCTGGTCTAGCCAAACAATAATATCTCCACCAAGTCTTGGTGGAACTTGACAGACGAAAAGTAGCAAAGTCGACCCCATTGGTCTCTACTATCCCCATGTTCCGTATAACCTCGTGACAGCTATCCAGATAGTCCTGGGGATCCTCTGAAGATGTACCGCTATAAGTATTTGTGAAAATATTGGTGAACCTGTCCAACCTCCACAAAGCATCAGCAGACATAGCTTCTCCATCACCGGTCTGTGTCACAACACCTAGCTAAACTCCCATAGCTGGCTGAGCTGCTAGGATTTGAAACTGAGAAACCATCTGCTCCGGAGTGCGAGTAGCAGGAGTCTATGCTCCTCCCACATCCTGAGAGGCCGCTGGTGCTGCAGAAAGTAAGCCTGCCTGCGCGACACTCTGCATAAGGCCCACTAGACGGACCAGAGCATCCTGGAGTACCGGGGTAGCGATGAACCCCTCGGGAACTTGAGCTGGCTCTGCCGGAGCTGTCTGGGCCGGAACCTCATCACCAAAATCTACCTGAGGCTCACACTAGTGTTGCTGCTGTGGACTGAGCTCTGTACCTGCCTCGGCCTCTATCACGGCCTCATCCTCATCCCCTCATAGGAGCTGCCACTTGGGACTCGACTGCTGATCAGTGGATGAAGAAGTACGTGTTCACGCCATCTGCAAAATAACAGAGTAGAAGTTCAATTAGCATTGAGAAATCAAATCTCATGACAGGGAAGAATAGATGTGAAGTCATATCTAAACTCTGTAGCCTCCGGGGGATAAACACAGACGTCTCCGTACCGATCCCTCAGACTCTACTAAGCATGTTCGTCCTAAGAAACCTAGTGCTCTGATACCAACTTGTCACGACCCGAATTTCCCACCGTCGGAGCCATGATGGCGCCTAACATTGAACCCGCTAGGAAAGCCAATGTTACTGATTATTTTATCTTATTCCTTTATCTTTAAAAGTTTACCAGACGATTTAAGAAAATATCAACGAAAATCAAAATGCGGAATAATAGAATTTAACAGTTTAATTTAATACTAAATGCGAAATCCGAAATAAACCTAAGCCCAGAACTAGTGTCACAATTTCACGGGCTGTCTACGAATACTGCAAATAGTGGTCTGAACAAAATAAATGTACATCTATCTTAGAAATAAACAAGAACAGAGAAGGAGCAGGATAGAAGGGGACGCCAAGGCCTACAGAACTACCTCGAGTCTCTACTGGACTGAAGGCAGCAACCTCGATCTATGGTCCGAAGGGTCCAATACCGGGATCTGAACAAAAGTGCAGAGTGTAGTATCAGTACAACCGACCCCATGTACTGAGTACGTGTCGAGCCTAACCTCGGCGAAGTAGTGACGAGGCTAGGACACAACAACCATATAAACCTGTGCAATTTAATCATATACGAGAAACAATAACACGGAAAAAGGGGAAGCATGCTGAGGGGAAGAAATATCAAATTATGACAATAAACGAAATAAGGCGACTGAGTAAATATCAAACTTTAAACAACAGAAATAATGACACAGGGACATATGCACGGCATCACCCTTTGTGCTTTTACTCTCGTTCTCACCATAAAATCAATAAAAACGGCACGACATCACCCTTCGTGCTTTTACTCTCGGCCTCACCATAAAAATCAAATAAAACGGCACGACATCACTCTTCGTGCTTTTACTCTCTCATAATCATGGCACGACATCAACCTTCGTACTTTTAATTTCATTAATATGGCACGACATCACCCTTCGTGCATTAACACTCATAATATCGTGTACGACATCACCCTTCGTGCTTTAACACTCACTCACAATATAACCAATAATCAATCTCGCTTAAACAATTAGCTCCGCGGAATTAGTCTCAACTTGAACCAATACTCAGTAATAGGCAACACCAAGGAAATACCACCAACATGGATAATTACCAAACTAAACCTAAGTAGCACTTAAGGAAAATCATATAAATCACAATATACGACTCACGGGCATGCTTGTCACCAATGTATAGATACTCTTCACCACACCTATACGTTGAACATAACACTAAGACGTAGCAAATAGGACACAACACCTATTCCCTCAAGCTAAAGTTAGACCAAACAATTACCTCAGATTACATGGCCAAAGTCAAACCTCAAACACCGCTTTCCCTTTAGTATTCTCCTCCAATTCACTTGTATCTAGACATAATTAACTTAACAACATCAATAAATGCTAAATAATTCAACCCTAATGCTTAATTATAGGTTTTCTATCATTCTTACCAAAAAGTCAAAAATCGACCCGGACCTGCTGGGTCAAAATACGAGGTTCGGAAAAAAACCCGATCACCCATTTACCCACGATCCCAAATATGCAATTAGTTTCGCAATCCGACCCCAAATCGAGGTCTAAATTCCCAAATTTATAAAATCCTCAATTCTCCTAAAATCCCTAATTTCTACCTTTAAAGAACAAGATTTAGGCCTAGAAATCTAATGGGTGCTGATGGAAAATGAAGAAAAATGAGTTTAGGAACACAAACCTATGATTTGGTGATGAAATCCCTCTTCAAAAATCACCCCTAAGCTTCCTTGGTTTTGAAAATATGAAGTTATGGCCTAATTCCCGTTTTTCTACTGTTTTAAAATCACTAGACAGACCTTCTTCGCGTTCGCGAGACGTCTGTCGCGTTCGCGTAGAAGTGGCCCTATTGTCCTTCGCGTTCGCGAATGTATACCCCTCCGACCTCCGCGTTCGCGAGTTGCTGGCCGCGTTTGCATAGTGTATCAGTTCCCCTCCCCCAGTTCCCATCCTAAAGCTATGCATTCGCATGCAAGTCTGTGCGTTCTGTGCGTTAGCATAGAACAAGCCCAGCCCCAGCCCCATTTACCCTTCGCGTTCGTGTGGGTGACCACGCGTTCGCATAGTACAAAGTATCAAGCACCAGAGCGGCAACTACACCAGATTTTCTTAAGTCCAAAACACCCCGAAGCCTATCCGAAACTCACCCGAGCCCTCGGGGCTCCAAACCAAACATGCATAAAAAAGGGCAGCCCAGTGCACTAACCAATCATGCATACAAGTCTAAAAATATCCTACGGACCTGCTCGTGCGATTAAATTGCCAAAATAACATCTTAAACAACGAATTTAGCATCAAAGTCAATGAAAATCTCAAGTAATCTTAAAGTTTCAAATTTTACAACTATGGGTCCGAATCACGTCATATGACCTTCGTTTCTTACCAAATTTTACTGGCACCACTCAAATATCATATTAAACCTATACCGGGCTCCGGAACCAAAATACGGACCTGATACTATCAAATTCAAACACAGTTAAATTTCCAAAAACTCTTATAATTTCAGTTAAATAATTTCTTTCAAAAATTCATTTCTCGGGCTAGAGACCTTGGAATTCAATTCCGGGCATATGCCCAAGTTCCATATTTTCCTACGGATCCTCCGGGACCGTCAAATCACGGGTCCGGGTCCGTTTACCCAAAATATTGACTGAAGTCAACTTAAATTCAATTTTAAAGGCAAAATTAGCATTTTTCTCAATTTTTCATATAAAAGCTTTCTGGATATACGCTTGGATTGTGCACGCAAAACGAGGTGAGACGAGAGGAGGTTTTTAAGGTCTCGAAACATAGTTTTGACTTCTAAAACAGGAGATGACCTTTTGGGTCATCACAATTTCCTAAACTTGTCACAATGTTTTGTGACAGTTAATCTGCTCTACATATAGCTCGAAATCTTATTTTTCACGATTAGTCCAAACACATTGAAGTAGACTGTCCCTTTGTAAGAGATAAATTACACGAAAGACTGGTGTCTCTTCATCATGTTCGAATTGATAGTCAGTTGGCTGATGTATTAACCAAAACACTTGCTGGAATCAAGCATGCAACAGTTATGAGCAAGTTGGTAGTGACACCTTCACCTCTAACTTGAGAAGGGCAGGGGGGGGTATTGAGATAGTGTATTTATTATGTATATATGTATTTTTCTTAGTAGTAGTTAATTGTGTTAGCATAACATTAGTCAGCTAGTATTGGTCATAAATAGAGCACGCGTGTAACATGTATATATACTCAATTGAAATGCTAATACATGTCAGTCTATTCATTTCACATAACCGCCTCTCTCATTTTCTCTGTTCCTCTTCAAAACTTTCTAGGGTTCCACCATTGGAGCTCAAGCTCGAGCTTTGTTCCTCTGTTACTCCACAGTTTTACAACTACTTCTTATTGCACAAGTCTTTTTCTTGTTACATTAATCTTAATCATGTCGCAAGACATGGAAGTCAAGCAACTTCAGGTCCTAAAAGTTATAAATGGAACTCGATGTTGCTGCGAAAAAAATGTATTATATTTATAAAGTAGGTAGAAATATTTTGGAAAGCAAGTTTCTTCATTAGTGTTGGATGATCTCTGATTTTCAGTTGATCGTGTCCTAACAAGTGTGGGATCAAAATAATAGCCACATGAATTTTATTATCTGGAATTGCCGAGATGTTCATTCTGCAGATTTTAGGAGGAACTTTCGTTCACTTCTTGATTATAATAGGCTGTCACTGGTTGTTTTGCTTGAGACGCACAGTCAAGATCATAATAGGTTAAGAGAGGATTTTAAGTTTAGCGCGTTAATTCAAGTACCTAGTGTGGGGCAGTTGGGGGGGATAGCTATTCTATGGCTTGCAGAGGCACTCACAGTTGAACCAGTAGCAGCCACATCCTAAGAAATACATTGCCATATCCAGGTACACCCCTTTAATTTCACATGGTTATTTACTGCTATATACGCTAGTAACGTCTTAGTTAATAGGAAATTATTATGGGAAAATCTTAGAGCCGTGTATGATAATTACAAAGGACCATGGGTTATAGGCGGGGATTTTAATAAAATTATACATGCACAAGATAAATTTGGAGGCCTGCCTATAAATAATTTACGTACAAATTACTTCATAGATTGTATAAACTACTGTCATCTTACTGATTTAGGCTATAAAGGCCGTAGGTATACTTGGACAATTAGTAGGTCAAACCGTCATAATATATTAGAACGTATTGATCGTGTTCTAGTGAATTATGAGTGGCTGAAAAAGTATCCGGATGCATTATAGACTCATATACCATATACCCATTTCGATCACTGCCCCCTTTTACTAGAATTGCAACATCATATAATAAATAGACAAAAAATATTTTTCTTTGAAACAATTAGGACAACACATCCAAACTTCATGTCCTTAATAGAACATGCTTGGCAGGACAAATAACACTTGATCCCATCAATTAATTACTTTACCAAAATAGTTCAAGAATGGAATCAATCGATTTTTGGCAATATTTTTAAACGTAAAAGAAAAATATTGGCCCGAATAGGTGGCCTTCAATCTTCACCACATTACCCCACAAGTCCTTTTCTTTATAGTTTAGAACAACAACTTATACTTGAATTCAATCAAGTCCTAAAAGAGGACTTTTGGAAATTAAAATCACGTATAAATTGGTTAAATGACGGTGATGCTAACACAAAGTTTTTTCACCTTACAACTCTAAATAGGCGCAGACATAATCAAATAACTGCCTTACAGGACCTCAGAGGAAATTGGGTTACGGATCAACTTACAATAAGGCAGAACATTTTATATTACTATCACAATCTATTCACTACACAACAAACTGCCTCACATAAAACTAAAATAATCCAATCGTACAACATCCCCTCCCAGGAGGATTGCTACGATTTAACTAAGTAATTACAAGATTCTGAAATAATAAATGCCATGAAATCATTCAAACCTTTTAAGGCTCCAGGCCCTGGTGGTCTACACCCTTTTGTCTATCAAAAATATTGGGATACTATAGGAACATCCGTTAAATATTTTTGTCACAAAGTATTTCTTGACCATCAGAATAATCCGTCCATCAACACAACATTAATTTGCCTGATTCCTAAGAATAAAAACGCCTCTTCAGTAAATCATTATCGTCCTTTAGCCTTTGTAATACTATCTATAAGATTATTACAAAACTTATTGTAAATATACTAAAACCTATTCTGGAACATATTATCCATCCAACTCAATCTAGTTTCCAGAAAAATAGAGAGCGGCAAACAATGCTATCATTATCCAAGAAATAATCAATAAATTTCAAAAAAATTCAAAAGACAGGGAGATCTTTTATCCCCGTATATTTTCATTTTCTGTCTTGAAATGCTCTCACGTAACATATATACTGAAGTTGACCATCATGCTTGGATACCAATCTCTCTAGCTAGAAGGGGTCCCCACATCTCACTTACTCTTTGCTGATGACATTATCCTCACAGTAAAAATCACAGGCAATACTTGCCAATAAATTGCTAATATTATCACCCACTTCACATACCACTCGGGCCAAACCCTTAATAGAGATAAATCAAAAGTTTTCTTTTCAAAAAATGTTAAACCAGCCATAAAGGCAACTGTTTTGCAAAAACTGCATATGAAAGAAGGGAAGACTTTTGAAAAATATTTAGAATTTCCTATTTTTACAACAAGCCATCTAAAAGAGACTACCAGTTCCTCATTGACAATTTCAAAACAAAGTTATCGGGTTGGAAAATACATTTCTTAACAAAAGCAGGTAGGCTCACATTAATTCGATCGACCCTAAACCAACTGTCAATTCACCTAATGCAATATATACAACTCCCTGCTAATATACCATCCCAACTTAATCGTTATCAACAGAATTTTCTCTGGGGAACAAGTCCTCAGAAGAAAAAACTGCATCTCATCAAGTGGGCTACAATGACAAAGCCCTTAGACCAAGGTGGTCTAGGTATTCAGAGCTTAAGTAGCAAAAACCAAGCACTCCATGTAGCACTTGCATGGAGACCTTTTCAAAATCCACACCTACTTTGGGCACAGGTACTCCTACATCAGTATTTGAGACCACCACATTTAACAAAGAAAGGGATATCTTCTACCTGAAAAAATATAATCCGTGGTTGGTATTATTACCGTCTAGGATATACATGGAACCTTACCATGGGACAACATGTCTTATTTTGGAAAGACCCTTGGATTACGCATAATACCATACTAAGAGACTCGATTAGTGGCCCTCTTCCCCATCAGGAGGAACAAAAACATGTCTTTGATTACTATCACCATCACAAATGGCATTTGGGAGAATTACTCATTGTCCTACCTCCTTCACTCCACACTACTATAAGTGAAATCTATATGCCACTTTCACCCGTATCCTACGATCAGATCTACCGGGCCCTAACAACAAATGAATTTTTCACAGTAAAGTCTATCTATACAGCACTAACATCAACCATGCACTCACACTATTCCTACAAGTGGATTTGGAAATTACAAATTCCACCAAAAATATCATTTTTCCTTTGGTTATTAGGCCACAATAGACTCCCAACAGCTTTGTACCTTTCACGACTAGGTATTACCTCTTGTACTAGCTGTCCCAAATGTCATACAGCCCCAAAACAATCACTCATCTTTTCTTAGAATGCCCCAATACCCATCATGTTTGGACTACCTTCAATATTTCACTACCATCACTAGCTTACACACTGTCCAAACAGATAATTTTCATTGGTTACACAAAATTATTCATGCGTCTATATCATACACTCCTTACACAATCCCTACTTCAACCCTTGTACCATTTATCCTATGGTCTCTTTGGACTCACAGGAATAAGCAAGCATTGGAGCATGTCAACCGTCCTCTAAATACACACAGTATAATTACACTAGTATCTGAAAATTATTTTTTAACAAACAAAAAAGTTTACAAGTGCCCGGTCACCCCTATATATATTAAATGGCATCCGCCAAATACAAATACCTATAAACTTAACTTTGATGGTTCAGCATATCCTCCAACAATTCATATGGTATTGGAGTAGATTTTTGCAATACACAAGGCAACTGGATTATGGGCTACTCAAGTAAATCTAACACGAGTACAATACTCTAGACAGAACTACTTGCATTACTCATGGGACTAAAAATTACAGTTAAACATCATCTCTACCCCCTCAATATTGAGACGGATGCCCAACAAATCATAGGTATGTTTACATTACCTTCTATTCAGTACACTAATATTATTAACGACTGCAGGTTGTTGCTCCTACAGTTGGATAGCCCATGTCTACAACAGATCTACAGGGAGCAAAATGGTGTTGCTGACAGTTTAGCCAAATTTGGAGCCATGCATGCAAATGAAAGTTGCATCATTTTTGGGAGCCCACCACCTTTTGCACAAGCTTCCTATAATCGGGACCATAACGGTTCATTACAAAGGAGGCTTATCAAGTATAACTCCACCAGCTCGCCGCAATTGCCCTCTGTGATCTCTGGCACTTTATCATCTTACTCATGTAATATGATACTATCTAGTTCTAGTGTTTTTAGCAATGGTTCCCATAAGGGATCCATATGTTGTGAAACCAACTTATGTACTATGATGCCTCTAAGGAATCCTGTGAATTACTCTACTGTACAAGTTTAGTTATATATAATATTACTACATCTTTCCGACCAAAAGAAAAACTGATGGTCTTCACACTATTTTGATTATGATATATATAAATCTTTGGACTTGTATTAAACTCTAATCTTATTGGCCAAAAAAGTGCTTTTGTACACTAACATACTAGTTAAAATTTGAATTATTATAATCATCTACCTAAATGAAACTAAAAGCTCGACTTACGTGATTGGTCAACAAGTTGAGTTAAATTAGAGATTGATTCAACTTGAAGACTCAAAATTTGTTTACTTTGGTCTAATGGACAATATTGTACTAATATGTTTCATAACACCTTACAAAATAACTATCTTGTTGAATTCTGAAACTTCACTTCCATAGTTCGGGGAAGTGCACATTTAGTTATTAATTATAGATGTATTTATTCTTTGGTCATTATTTAAAATATATTTATTCTTTAGCCAGTGCTTAATATATTTTTACTCATTCGGATGAAAATTTTCATTTGCTAGACATAGGTGCCGAGTAATATTAAGAACATGGTGTCCTTAACTTCATAAATGCTGTGTAAATATTAAGGACAAAGTGTCATGTATTTGCACCTTCCATTGTTAAATTTTAGCACATCATTTCCTTAACTTCATATGTGCAGTGTAAATGTTAAGGACATGGCGTCTTTAACTTCATGTGTGCAGTGTAAATGTTAAGGATATAATGTCCTTAACTTGCATTTGCACCTTCTATTGTTAAACTTTAGGACATCATGTCCTTTAACTTCATATGTGCAGTGAAAATGTTAAGGACATGTTGTCCTTACCTACATGTGTGCAGTGTAAAACTATAATTTATGAGTGTTATGTAAATATTAAGGACATCATGTCCTTAATTTCATATGTGCGTGTAAATATTAAGGACATGACGTCCTTAATATTTACACAACACTAATAAAAAAAAGTAAAACGTCTGTTCGTATTAAATTTAATAAAATAGTGACTATTTATACTTAACATTAAAATTAACGGATAAAAACTAAATATTAACTATCCCACGACATTTCTACTTGTTAGTTTGACAAAAAGTATGTTACATTACTGACATCATAATATAAAATAAAATTTGGCTAGTAAAATATCGAGTAAATTTAATGAAAATTTGATTGTTGACTCTATTCACAAAATACGTGTCGTATATTAGCTTATTTAACGAAAATTTTCTCATTCAATGATTACTAATTTCATTTAACCACTGAATTGACGCTGCCAACTCAACCAACTTGACTGTTATATTAAACATTAATTAAACAATTTCAACTTTATCCGGTTGAATTATCTTTTCAAATTGATGAATCATAAATATACTTGTTTAAAACTTTAAATAATTAGTCGTTATTTGGATAAAGATTTATCTAATTTAGAACTTAAGCTCAAAATTTTATATGCATTTTATCCAATACATTTTTTTTTTGGTTTAAAAGATTACTAATTATAAATTAAACACTGTTTACAGGGAGGAGGTTCCCATTGGCATCTTTACAAAAAGAGTTATGTGGACGTAAACCTATGCTATAACTGCTAGATGCTTGATTAGTAGTATCATTTAACAAAGTTACATAAAAATACAAAGGTTACTGCTACTGCTTAGATTACTGGATGAGGGCCTATCAGACACTTGGCAAAAAGAGTGCATGTGGGATTGCACTTCCAAAAAGTTGCACGTCCCTTGCATGGGGATGTTGAGTTGTTGATCCTGGTGGAGCTTCTGGACGAGAAAAAGTGGAGGGTGACTCAAAAAAGTGATGTTGCTCCCTGATAGTGCCATACCAAAGTGTGCTAGGCCATCTGCTACCGCGTTATGCTCCCTGTAAACATGGCTGACTATTGGACTATTCATCTGCCGAATCAGTAATCTGCAGTCATTTAATAAAGAGGAGTGAGGTTTTGTATGAGTGTTTAATAAATGTATTACATGTAGAGCATCCATCTGAATATGCAATGGCGTTAGCTGATGCTGTAATGCTATTTGTAGGCCACGAAACAGTGCCATGAGTTCTATTTCTACTATTGTAGTGGATGGATAGTGTCCCGCATAAATTACCCATTCTCCCTTGTGGTTTCTAATTACTCCCTCAAAGCCTGCTGTTAGGTTTTGTAAATTAAGAGCCCCATCAGTGTTCAAGTAAAAAGTCCCCATATAGGGGGAGTAGTTTTTATGATCTATGCTTGTGGTTCAGTTTGTTGGGGGCTGGATTTGTTAAATAAAGGTGTTCAGTTGTCAGCTGCATTATTGTGTTTGTAGAAGGCTTTGTGGAATTATTTTCAAATCAGTTCTTATTGCTACATTCCAGAGATGCCATAAAATAAACGGAATTAAATGGGCCAAGGGAATTCATTTGTGGTAGGAGCAGCCTTGGTGACGAAGGAGCTGTTTAAGCCAAATGTGGTTGCTAGTGCCATGAAGGGGTAGGGGATGAATAATGTGTGTTAACCTAAGGTTATCCCAAATGGTTTGTGCATTCACAAATTAGAAGAGTATATGAACGATTGTTTCTTGCCCTAGGTTGCATATTGTGCACATGTTTGAAGTGGTAATGCCCAGCGAATAAAGGTAGACTCTTGTGGGTAGCCTATTATGGCTTATTAGCCATAAGAAGTATTTGATTTTTGGAAGAGTTTTTAGTTTCCAGAGCCAACCTTGATTGGGGATTGGATGGGGTGATTTAGTAATTGCAGCATAGGAAGAACTAACAGAGAATTCGCCCGTTAGTGATAAACCCCAGATTATATGGTCTGGGGTTATACCATACATGGGAATATGAGAATTATTAATTATATTCTGAACTGAAGAAAGTAATTGGATTGAGAGTGTAGTAGTTGGGTTGCTATTGAATTGCAGCAACTGGGCTACTGTTAATTGGAGCTCATTTTTTTGTAGGGGGCCCTCAACAATATTGCGTACAGTGAGGTTTGGTGCAAGCCAATTGTCTTGCCAGAAATTTACATGAGTAACTTTTGTTACTTGCCATTGAAGGCCATTTTGGCATGTTTTCCACCCATGCATTATATGCCTCCATAAAGTAGAGGTACATTTTATGGGTGAGCGATTATTGGTTAAGTCGTTGGATCCCCAGTCCTCCTTGGTCCTTGGTTTTAGTAATAGCTTGCTAATTTATTAGATGAAGCCTCCGTTTTTGGAAAGTTGCCCCCCATAAAATTTGTTTTTGATATGTTTCTAGTCGCTTGATTATATAGGTAGGGAGAGACAATATTTGCATTATGTGGCTGGGCATAGTATTTAAGGTTTCTTTTATTAGTGTATCCCGACCGACTAGCGTTAGATGATTGGTTTTCCAACCTGCTAATTTGGTTTTATAGTTGTCAATTAGAAATTGGTAATCGCGTTTAGTAAATTTACCAGTGAAAAGAGGGAACCCTAAATATTTGCCAAAGATATTATCTTCATGCATGTTAAAGGAGGATAAAATGTAATCTTTGTTATGATTGCTACAGTGTTTCGGAAGAAGATTTTAGATTTGTCAAAATTGATTTTTTTCTCGGATTGGGCTGTGAAATTATTCAACAGGTCAATAATTGTATGGACACTGTTAGTTTTGATTTTTGAAGCCAGAATCATCGGCAAAGAATAGGTGTGAAATTTGTGGTCCCTTTGCGTTTAATGATAAAGTCTTCCAAAGATTATAATCAATTGCGTTATTGATTTGTCTAGATAGCATTTACATACAGATAATAAAAATGTACGGAGATAAGGGGTCTCCTTGTCGGATTCCAGTAGTTGGTGAAAAGAATTTTGTAGATGATCCACTAAAGAGGATAGAGTAGTGGTAGTGGTGATACATGACATGATAATTTTTATTAAATTAGGTGGGAAATTGAAAAAAACTAGTGATTGTTTGATAAAGCTCCATTCTAACTTATCAAAGGCTTTTTCAAGATCAATTTTAAGGAGCATGATAGGGCATTTTGTTTTGGAAGTTTTAAAAGAGTGTAATAGTTCTTGAATGATGATAGCATTGTCTGCTGATCTACGCTCTTTTTGGAAAGATGATTGGGTTGGGTTGATTATTTTTTGTAGGAAGGGTTTGATTCTGTTGACTATGATCTTAGAAATAATTTTGTAAAGGGTGTTACATAAACTAATTGTTCTGAAGTGGGAGACGGCTGTAGGTGTCTTTATTTTTGAAATCAGGCAAATATATGTTTTGTTTAATTCAATGGGAATATGGCCCTAGTCGAAAACTTGATTACAAAGGGTGATTAGGGAAGTTTTCAATTTCGGCCAAAATTTCTGATAAAATAGAGGGTAAAGCCCATCCAGGCCTAGAGATTTGAGAGGTTGGAAAGATGTGACTGCTTCAAATATTTCTTTCTCAGTTAGTGTGTTTGAAATTGAGTTTGCTTCCTCATGCGATAGAGCATTGTGAGGTGCAATAGTATAGTAATTTGTAGAGTTGGCATGTGAAGTTGTGTATAGATTGTGATAATAATTAAGAACTAGGTCTTGCAGTTTAATGTTAGAGATCCAATTACCTGCTAGATCTTTTAATGCGAGGATTCTGTTATGACGCCTTCTTTTAATAGTTTATAAATGTAAAAAGCGCGTGTTGGCATCCCTTTGGTTTAGCCAATTTACACGCGATTTTAGTTTTCAGAAATCCTCTTCTAGTATTAAGAGGTGGTTGTATTGAGATAAGAGGTCATGTTCTAGAGACTGTGCAAAGTTACTTGTTGGATAGTGGGGTGATTTTTGAATACCTTCTAGTCGTGCTTGTAAATTGTGTTTTTTGTGAAAAATGTTTCCAAAATATTGAGTATTCTAATTTTTACTAGCTCTGTAAAATCCTCTATAGCCTTTAAAAGAGCGGGTTCATTTTCCCACACTTGATTAATGAGTAAAGGGAATTCATGGTGTGAGAGCCACAGTGTTTCAAGTCTAAATAGGTCATTTTTTTTGTGAAGTTTTGTGTTAAGGGTTATCAAAAGAGGACAATGGTCGGAATGGGTTCTAGGTAAGTGATATACGTGTGCTTCTGGATATAGATTCAACCAATCATAATTGGCTACTATTCTATCTAATCTTTCAAGAATTAGTGCCACATTTTTTCTTTTATTTGTCCAAGTGTAATTGCTACCCTTAAAGCCTAAGTATATTAAATTACAATAATTAAAACAATGTAGAAATAGATCAGCTCTACTATAATTTAGTGAACATCCCCCAAATTTTTCATTAGAGTATAAAATTTCGTTAAAGTCTCCTCCGACTAGCCAAGGACCATGATAAGTGTCTGCTATGTGCATGAGATTTTGCCATAAAATTTTCTATATGACAAATTATTGCTAGCATAAATTGTTGTGAATAAAAATGGTTTGCCATGGGGACGTACCTCTACCATGCAATGGACTTTCTGATTAGTAACTACAAGTTCAGTAACATGCACGACATTTTCATTCCAAAACACTCCAATTCCTCCTGATTGGCCTTCAGCTGGGGATTGTGAGAAATGGGAGAAGTCAAAATTTGCTTTGATGTGTTGTGATCCCCCGTGTGGGTTTCTAAAAGTAATACTAGTAGGGGCTGATAGTAATTAAGCATTTATCTAAAATTCCTATGAAAGTCAGGTGAATGTGCACCCCTACAGTTCCAAATTACAAAATTCATTGATTTATTGTGTGAGGGTGGCTGTGGAAGGGCAGTGTGCTGGTCCTCCGGCACTGGATTCAGTAGACTTACCTGTGGAAGTTGACGTAGTGTTGGCGTGATCACTACTGCAAACTTTCCTGCCTCTCGATTGACGGGGGGCCTCAACTTGATTAGGCATTTGGTTACCTCTGGTGGACAGTTGACCACCATTGTCTTGCATATTTCTCTTTGAGGACAGAGATGTGGCATGCTCCCAGCCATATCGGCTCTGTGCGTGTTTCCCTTATTTCCTCCATCAGTGCTGCCATTTCCTGCTAAGTTAGTAGCTCTTGATCGCCTGGGATTGGTGGTTGTGGACTCATTGAGGAGGATAGGGAGAGAGTGTGTGGTATGTGAATGTGTTCGTGTATCCAAGGGATAGGTGATTGAGTTGGGGGATAGAAAGGTAGGATTGTATAATGTAGGGCGGGGAGGGAGGCTGATATTGAGGATAAGGATCCCACCATGAGTTGGTGGTCTGCATGGGGGAGGTTGTCCAGTTGTACTGGCCATAGAATTGCACTGCTGCTGTCATCCCCTCTATGATTATTTGAGCGAGGTCTTGGGGATTTTGGAGACGTATTATGACCTCCTGGTTGTTGACTATCATGGAGAACGTCAGGACATGGTTTTGAATCCCCATTTCCAGCCATGATTGAGGAGGTTGGTGAGGATTTGGGTCCTGTGAGGTGTAGATCACAGGGTACGTTGTTGGTGGAGGTGTGTGTGTGTTGTTTGACATGGTTTGAGGGTGGAGAAAGTGGAGGTTGAGAGGTCGATATGGGAGGGGAGTTGGCCTGCGAGGTTGGGTCCTCAGAGGGAAGGGGGGATTTTGATGTCATTGCATGGCTTGTTGAGGTTGATATATTAGGAGTAATTGGATGGAGAAGTGTGTGTTAATGATTGAGAAGTGTTTATATGAGTTTGATCATTGGGTGAGGGAGGCGGTTGAGTGTTGTGAGGAGTTGAGTTGGCGTGTGGGTTGGGCTGGGCAGGTGGACTGGAGTGGGGTGGAGGGTTTTGCATGGGGGTGGATTGGGCAGTAGGATACGTTGGGGTTATGGGCTATGAAAGAGTGGGAGAATTATCATGATGGGTAATAGGGATGCCTTGTTGGCTAAGGATAGGTTTGGTGATTTGCATGCAAAGTGTTGTGTGATTGGATGAGAGGGGAGGTGAAGGTGGTGTGGCAGGAGGGGAAGGTTCCTTAGTGGCGAGGGGGTTACTGTTTAGCCCAGGTGTTAGTGAAATAGGGTTATGATTAGTGTGGGAAGTGGGTTGTGGGTCGGGTAAATATGTAGGATTTTGTGCTGACCCGTGTACCCTATTTACTAATGAGTTTTGGTCCATAGCTGCCCACTTGGGCCTGTGGCCTGTTGGTTAGGCAGTGTAAATGGGGGTGTGGAAACTATATCATTAGGGCAATTTAATAATTCAAAATAATTTTTAATACTTAAAATGTGATTAGGAGTAAGTGTTTTTGAAAGCTTGTCGCGTAGTGGTGTAGTAACTGTAGTAGGAAAGTTTGAGTGCGTGCCTGTGTTGGAGTTGTCTTCCTGTGCTGTTTGAGAATGTGTAAAATCCATTTGAGTAGCTGATGAAGGTGAGATATGGCCAGCTTTCTTGTTGAGCACTTGGTCTGTTGATCTCCTATGAGGTTTTGTTTGCCTCTTTGGAAACTCAACTGTCTTCCATTCCTCCTTAGGTGTCCTGTCCTTTGTGGTTGGTTGATTAGGAAGGGAATTATGGGTTGATGATTATGGTGTAGTGTGGAGACTGTTCTGGAGAGGGAATTGTGAGGAGATATAGCCTATTCATCCGCAACAAACGCATAGCATGTTTAGAACTTCGTAGAGTATTTGTTGTCAGTGATGGCCAATAAATATATGAGATTTTAAGGGTATTTCAAGGGGTACTTCAATGAAAATTCTAGCATAACGACCCCTTAATGTAGAGGATGTACATGTATCGATTTTGAGAAATTTGCCTATTTTATCACCTACTTGCTGAAGGATGTGTGTGTCGTAGAATTCTGTAGGTAATTCCGGTAAGCGTGACCATATGGCTGTGTACGTAAGCTTTACCTTTGAAGCTAGGAACCTTGGTTACCACTGCCTAACATAGAGAAAATGTCCTAGTATAAACCATGCCCCTTCATGAAGAGCCTTAGTCGTGTTTTCTTGCCTTTGGAACTTAATAAGAAAGAACTCATTGCCCAAGTCAATAAGATTTATGGGTTCACTGGGCTTCCGCATATGTTGTAGCTTCTGCTTTAGGGTGAGGTGATTCACTTTCCTCCCAAAAACTTTAATAACTATGGAGTGTTTCCATGGAGAGTAAAGTCTCTCTTTTTCTTCTGTAGATAGTGGGATGAAATTTTTAGCAATATTGGTTGGAATATCTTCTTCTTGTGTCATGTCTATGTGGCTAGGGTTCGTTTGGATTATAGGCAAAGTGGTGCCATTATTTTGTAGAAGAGTTTGAAGGAACAAATGAGCAGGCAGTTGTTGGACTGGTTCATCTATGTTCATAGGTTTCGAATGAAAGTCAGGGGGGCGGGGGTTGGGATTGGACTATTTTCTGACATTTTGGAGCATAAATGTTCTAGAGATAAGTGAGAGTTTCTATCTCTTTCTTAACGAATGGATTGCTATGTTTTTTTATCCAATACATATCTATAGCGCTTCACTCCTAGAAACCATATTTCCCCAAAACTTTTTCAATTCTTTTTTCAGGAAAGAATCGCCGAAAAAAATAATTTGGAGACGTTAGAACTAATTAGTAGCTGACTTTTACTATCAAGTTTTTTCCCCTAGCCCACTTTTTATGAATGTATGGAGATAGAGATAAAAAAACGCGTTACGATTATTATTTTAGTAAAGTAAAGATATACACTTCATTCTTCTAATTTGTACTCATACTAGCCTATATTATGTAATTTATACGCTATTTACATTCTAGTTTAACCGCACTTTATTGATGTTTGAATGTTAAAAGATAACAAAATGCTCTAATTGAAAATTTTATGTTGTGCCGGAGCCACTCCGAGATAGGAGGGAGATAAAGAGCGTTTTGGAGTCAATTATGAACATACAAGGCCAATCAAAGGATATCCCAGATGAAAAAAGAGCGAGAAAAGCAAGATAGAATGTAAAATGCGGGTCCGCAACGCACAACTGATCGCGGAGGAAGGCAGTGCAGGGGTGAAAGTCCGCGGCCACGGATGGGCTATTAAACGCGACAGAGTGCAGGGGATTTCGTGTAATTTCTTGGGCAATTAACCTAAACCTATAAGAGCTCAAACTCGCCTAGAAGTCAGATTAAGCTTGTTTTAGACAATATTGGAGGCAAGAACAAGGGAGAGAAGATCAAGCGATTCTTCAGAGTTTTTATCTTCTTATTCTTAGTTCTAATTGTGAATTATGAATCATATTATTCCTATGTTTTGCATTAGTATGAGTAGCTAAACTTCTAATCTAGTGTTTTGATGGAACCTACTGAAGGATAAATTTCTTGTTATGTTAATATAGATTTGTCATAGTGTTATCTCTATTTGTTCAACTACATGCTTGTTGATGTTGATTGAAGGGCCCTCAATCAGCTGTGCTTATTTAGTGTGCATTACTCGGGAGAGATTTCATATTTAGGTCGTTGTTGAACAACATCACTCATGACGTATATGAGGGATCAATACGAAGGGTTTAAATGTGGGATTAGGGATAACGATACCTTGGGTGCGATCTAAGTGAGCTGTAATTAAAGCTAACTAGAGTAATTCGGGAGAATATATCTAGTATATTGTTGTAATTACTCGGGAGAGAATTATGATAGTCAGAGCGCTCATGATCGATAGAGAAGACTTAGGCAAATTTATAACAAACATAGCGGAAAAGATTCCGACAGTAGAGTAAATCATTACCTTAGATCATTCCAATTATTGTTTACTACCCGTTCTTAGTTAGTTCTTATTTATTTCATTCTCATTAAGTAATAGTTAGTTAGAAAACAACCAGTCTGTTATCTAAATATCTTGGGAAGTTGATTACGTGGAATTGTGTGGGTCTGATAGCTGTAATTGATAGGTTAATTCCTTGTGGGATTCGACTCCGGACATGATAATCGGAATATATTTGCAGCGACCGCTTTGTCCTTTTTATAAGACATAGTTGGGCGTGATCAAATTTTGGCGCCGTTGCCGAGGAATTAACGGTGTTATTAATTGCAGTTAAAAGAAGTGCAAAATTTTTTAGTGTAGTCAATTTTCTTCACTTTCAATTGAATACATTGAAATTCTAATGTTTGTAATCTTGGGTGTGATAGGTGCATGCCTAGAAACTACTCAAGAACTGGTGAAGTGTTCGAAGCATTATCAGATCCTGAGAAAGTTTTCAAGGCATTGAATCGTGCAAACAGGAAAAGCAAACAACACCAAAACTTGACTGAACAACTCGAACCAGACATGGCAGACCAAGTAAACAACAGGGACAATGGGTATAACGTGAATGGACCAAATGAGAAGGTAGTGGTGCCACTTGTGCTAGAGGCTGCTTTGTATGATTGGGCACAACCCACACCGAACAATTTAGCCACCACAATTGTAGTCCCATAGCTACAAGCTGATTCGTTCCAAATCACAAACAACATGTTACATTTGTTGCAAAACAAGAGACTATTCTCAGAGTCATACATCAAAGATCCTCAACAGCATCTAAAGAACTTCCTGTCAATCTGTGCCACACAAAGACAACACAATGTGACACCGGAAGCAATAAGGCTATTGTTGTTTCCATTCTCTGTGATGGGAGCAGCTCAGACTTGGCTTAATTCACTCCCCATAAATTCCATCACTACTTGGGAGGAATTAGTAAATAAATTTTTGAATAAATTTCACCCACCCAACAAGACTTCTTAGCAAATTGATGAGATCTTGAGCTTCAGACAGAAACCGACAGAAACATTGCAAGAGACTTGGGAAAGGTTTAAGGGACTGCTAGTTTTATGTCCACGCCATGGGATTCCGGAGCAGATGTTGGGGGAGAGGTTCTATATGGGTTTGGCAGATAGCTTGAAAGCTAATGTTGATGCTTCGGCGGGTGGATCATTCTTGAGTAAAACTTTTAGGGAGAGCAAAATCTTACTTGACAAGATGGCACAAAACTCGGGATGGACGACCAGGAACGCTCCAATCACTCCTATGGTTCACTCAGTGGCCTTAGACCCATATAACTCCCTAGCAGAAAAATGGCCACTCTAATGACACAAATGAGCATCCTCACCAAAAAGGTAGATGAATTAGGCCAAAAACAACAGGTACATATTGTTGATGCAACTAATGGGGGTTTATGTACATTTTGCATTAATCAGCCATATGGTTGCTCGTGGAGTGCTGATGGTGATCACCAACAATATCAGGAAAATATGAATTATGTGTCCAACTATGGGGGACAGAGACCAGGTGGTCAGAACTGGGGTCAGCAGAATCAACAATACAGGCCAGCCCCGCATCAGCACAACAATAGCAACAATCTTGGGGCCATGCGACCTCAAGGTCAAGTTAGGCCTTACCAAAGGCAACAGGGCTACAACCATCATAATCAGCAGCAGGCTTATCTTCCACCTAAACAACAACACACTAGGAGACACGAAGATGGGTTTGCTAGACTCGAGGGAATGATGCAACAATTGATTGGGACCACTGGGAAAGTAACTGAGCGAGTAGACTCACACGAGTCGGCTATAAAGAATGTTGAGATCCAATTGGGTCAGATTTTTATGGCTCTGAATAATCGTCCTCGCGGGACGTTATCTGCAGACACATAGATAAATCCAAAGGAGCAAGGCTCGAAGCAACTAATGGCAGTGAGTCTACGAAATGATAGAGACCTAGACTTGGAGCAAGACATTGCTCGTGAAAGCAGACCTACTGAGACACTTGTGCCAGTGCCCATTGAGGTAGATGATTCAGTAGGGTTGACTGAGGTGACGGTACAACATAGTCAAGAAGATGCCAACAAAGAAAAAGAGGTTGTGAAAGAGGTTGAGACAACGCAGGAACTGATAGTGGAAGCAGTGCCTGAACAGGAGAAAAATAAAATCACAGGGAAGAAACGACCTCCAACACCATTCCCACAGAGACTGGCCAAGTATCAGAAAGATGAACAATACAAAAAATTCTTGGAGATGTTGAAGCAAATTCAGGTAAATATTCCATTGATTGATGCTTTAAAGGAGATGCCCAGCTATGCGAAAATGATGAAGGACTTAATGTCCCACAATTCGACTTCCAAGACGTGTCCACAGTCACACTAACTCAGACTTGCAGTGTTGTTGTGACGAGACACTTTGCTGAGAAGCTGTCTGACCCAGGGAGTTTCACAATTCCATGCACTATAGGTAACTTTGCATTTTCTAAGCACTATGTGATTTGGGGGAAAGCATAAATCTTGTGCCCCTAGCTATCTATAAAAGGCTCGGGAATGGAAGAGCTAGACCCACGTCCATGTTATTGCAGCTGGCTGACAGGACAGTAAAGAGGCCCTCTGGTATTCTTGATAATGTGTTGGTGCAGGTTGGGAAGTTTGTGTTCCAAGCAGATGTTGTCATTCTTGATTGTCGGGTTGATGAGGAAATTCCCATAATTTTGGGAATACCATTCTTGGCCACTGAGAGATCTCTAATAGACTATGAAACTGGAGATCTCAAGATGAGATTAAATGATGAAGAGATAACATTCAACGTACAGAAATCTATGAGGCGACCAAGTGAATTCGCCAATTGCTCTCTAATAGATGTCGTGGATGTAATTTTGGAGGAGGATGATGAGACATTGAACATTCAGGATCCTCTAGCAGCTTGTCTTACGAACCTAGATGAAGCTAATGGAGAAGAACTGGTAGAGTGGGTGCTAGCTCTTGAAGACAAGGGTTTTTGGAAGAGAGAGCTCAAATTTGAGCCCTTACATTTAGAGGAAAGAAAAACTCCTCCGGCTAAGCCATCCATAGAAGAATCCCCAAAGTTGGAGCTGAAGCCACTGCCCGCCCATCTCAGGTATGCATTCTTAGGACCTAACTCAACGTTACCAATTATTATCTCATCTAGTTTGTTAGATGTTCAGGTAGAACAACTTTTGCAGGTACTGACAGAGTGCAAGACTGCAATTGGGTGGACCATTGCAAACATCAAAGGGATCAGCCCGGCCTTTTGTATGCATAAGATTCTACTGGAAGATGGGCACAAACCTTCCATAAAACACCAAAGAACGCTGAACCCCAACATGAAGGAAGTGGTGAAGAAGGAAGTTATTAAGTGGTTAAATGCGGGAATCATATTCCCCATCTCTGACAGCAACTGGGTTAGCCCAGTTCATTGTGTACCAAAGAAAGGTAGAATGACGATGGTGAAAATGAGAAGAATGAATTGATCTCTACACGAACCATCACAGGTTGGAGAATCTGTATGGATTACATGAAATTGAACTTGGCTACCCGGAAAGACCAGTTCCCATTTCCATTCATTGATCAGATGTTAGATAGACTGGCAGGGAGGTCCCATTTTTGTTTTTTGGATGGATACTCAGGGTACAATCAGATCTCTATTGCACCAGAGGATAGAGAAAAGACCTTGTTCACCTGCCCTTATAGGATTTTTGCTTTTTGGAGAGTGCCGTTTGGCCTATGCAACGCACCTACCACATTCCAAAGGTCCATGATGGACATCTTCACGGACATGGTAGAGGAAATAATGGAGGTTTTCATGGATGATTTCTCAGTAGTGGGGAATTCATTTGATGACTGCCTTAAGAACTTGAGAAGAGTACTGAAGAGGTGTATAGAGACTAATCTGGTGCTAAATAGGGAGAAGTTCCATTTCATGGTACAAAAAGGTATACTCTTGGTACACTTGGTGTCAAGAAAGAGCATTGAGGTGGATCACACAAAGGTTGACGTGATAGCAAATCTTCCACCACCCACTTCCGTCAAAGCAATCAGAAGTTTCTTTGGGTATGCCAACTTTTATAGGAGATTTATAAAAGACTTTTCCAAAATTGCTAACCCCTTGTGTAAATTGCTTGAAAAAGATCACCCTTTTGTGTTTTCTGATGATTGCAGGGTAGCATTTGAGGAATTGAAGAAGAGACTGGTCACAACACCTATTATTGTTGCCCCTGACTGGGAGAAACCCTTTGAGCTAATGTGTGATGCAAGTGACTATGCTGTGGAGAAATGCTTGGGCGCCGAAAATGTAAACTCATGCACCCAATATACTACGCAAGTAGAATGTTGAGTGGGGCCCAATTGAACTACAATGTGACTGAAAAGGAGATGCTAGCAGTAGTGTTCGCATTTGACAAGTTCATATCGTACCTGATAAGCTCGAAGGTAATTGCTTATACTGATCATGTTTCTCTCAGGTACCTAATCAAGAAGATAGAGTCAAAACCACACCTGATTCATTGGGTGCTACTTCTACAAGAGTTTGACTTGGAAATACGTGACCGAAAGGGAACGGAAAACCAAGTAGCTGACCACTTGTTGAGACTGGAAGGGGCTGGAAAAGAGGTTGAGGTAGAAGAGATTCTGGAAACCTTTCCAGATGAGAAACTCCTAGCCACAAGTCTTGAGGAAGCGTCATGGTATGCAGACATTGCAAACTATCTGGCGAGCAGTATAATTCCTTATGACCTTTCCTCTGTGAAAAAGAAAAATTTCTTCCGTGATTTCCGCATGTATTATTGGGACAAACCTTATCTGTTTAGGATTTGTGTTGACAACATGATCCAGAGATGTATCCCCGAGACAGACCAGTCTTCTGTTTTGCAGGCATGTCATGCATCAGCATATGGTGGACATTTCGGAGGAGTCAGGACAGCCGCAAAAGTTTTGGAAGTAGGCTTCTACTGGCCAACAGTGTTCAAAGATGCACATTTATGGCAAAGGGGCTGTGATGAATACCAGCGAACCGGGAATATTTCCCGTCGCCATGAGATGCCCATGGACCCAATTCAGGAGGTCGAAGTGTTCGTTGTATGGGGAATCGACTTCATGAGGCCCTTCGTCAGTTCATATGGAAAAAAATACATACTGGTTGAATCTGCGGTCGCGGAGGGGCTATTAAACACGATAGAGTGCAGGGGCTTTCGTGTAATTTCCTGGGCAATTAACCTAAACCTATAAGAGCCCAAACTCACCCCAGAAGTCAGATTAAGCTTGTTTTAGACAATATTGGAGGCAAGAACAAGGGAGAGAAGATCAAGCAATTCTTCAGAGTTTTTATCTTCTTCTTCTTAGTTCTAATTGTGAATTATGAATCATATTATTTCTATGTTTTGCATTAGTATGAGTAGCTAAACTTCTAATCTAGGATTTTGATGGAACCTACTGAAGGATGAATATCTATTTATGTTAATATAGATTTGCCATAGTTTTATCTCTATTTGTTCAACTACATGCTTGTTGATGTTGATTGAAGGGCCCTCAATTAGCTGTGCCTATTTAGTGTGCATTACTCGGGAGAGAGTGCATATTTAGGTCGTTGTTGAACAACATCACTCATGACGTATATGATGGATCAATATGAAGGGTTTAAAGATGGGATTAGGGATAACGATTACTTGGGTGCGATCTAAGTGAGCTGTAATTAAAGCTAGCTAGCGTAATTCGGGAGAATATGTCTAGTTTATTGTTATAATTACTCGGGAGAGAGTTACGACAGTCAGAGTGCTCATGATCAATAGAGAAGACTTAGGCAAATTTATAATAAATATAGCAGAAATGATTCCGACAATAGGAGAAAGCATAACCTTAGATCATTCCAATTATTGTTCACAACTTGTTCTTAGTTAGTTCTCATTTACTGAATTCTCAGTAAGTAATAGTTAGTTAAAAATACAACCAATATGTTATCTAAATATCTTGGGAAGTTGATTACATGGAATTGTGTGGGTCCGATAGCTGTAATTGATAGGTTAATTCCTTGTGGGATTCGACTCCGGACTTTTGATAACCATAATATATTTGCAGCGACCGCTTTGTCCTTTTTATAAGGCATAGTTGAGCGCGATCATGTACAAATACAAATAGTCCCAATTTTTTTTATTGGAAGCAAGTCTAGGATCATATTTATTACTACTAACAAAAAAGCTTACCCTTTTTTTCTTCTTAAAATCTGTTTATAAATCAAAACGCTACATGTTATCTATATTATATTAAGGAGAGTAGTGAAGTATGCGGTTAAGCCAAGTGGAAAGCTAAAAAGAAGCCACTTGGCAGTTTTAAGACAACGTTAAAAATGAAAACATAATTAATGGAAGTAGTTTAATAAATATAATACTCAATCTAAATAAATCTTATACAAATCTAATCTATATATCTACATTTAAATTTAAATTTATATGTATATTTGTAGTTATATATATATATATATATTGATTTACCCATAGATTTTTCTTTGTATTAGCTAGAAATAAGGAGGGACAAAATTAACCAAAAGTTATAATAGAAAAAAATAAAAAAATATAGAAAGACGAAGATTGAGATACCTATAACTATTTATATTTTGGAGTAAGTTAAAATAAAATTAAAATTTACTTAAGATATTAAAGATTTATTAAGTTTAAAAATTAAATAAACTCAAGCGCTAAAATAAGATCTTACATAAAGTATATAAATTATTTATAAGGTAAGAAAAACTTAAACAATTAGTAAAAAATATTTTAATAACAAGAATAATAATGTCATATTAATATTGATTAATTGGGCAAATGAATATTATATACGTAAATATTACTACAACATTCAGATATAATGAGTTCAAACAACTAAGAAAATATTTTTCTTGTGATTAATATTTGAATTGAGTGCAGTTAGTTTATAAGTTTGAAAGCATAACATAATTTTTTGAAAATGCAATCAAATTTAGCAAATAGAATAATAAAACTTATTTGAATTTGAGAAAGTTTTTAATTTTTATCTATACTATATTAGAATGAGTGTGGTAAAAATAGATATTAAATTCAAACAAGATAATAAAAATTCACATGACAATGTAATAATATTAGTTATTGAATAATATATTATTAAAAATAAAAAATAAATAGAGAAAAAAAATTTAGATTTTTTATCATAGAAAAAAGACGGTAAAACTTATTTAAATTTGAGATGAGAAAGTTTTTTATATTATTGTCATGGCCCAATTTTCGTTTTAGGTCGGGATGACGCCCAACACCGCAATTAGGCAAGCCAGCCCTAATCAACTAGTGATCTCCTATTTATTTATTAAGCAACTCCAACATTCTACTTATATTAAGTTAACGTATGTGATAAATAATGAATCATTAAGACAAATGAGACGGTAATAACTAAAAGAGCTCGTATTTAAATGATTACAACTCAATAATCAAGTTGTAACAACTCGGTCCGTCGTTACGTAGAACCTGTATTATAATTGATGTTATTGACTCCTCATAGGTTGGTTATTCTTTTGTTGGGTGTGTTAGAGTTGATAGGCTTGAAATCGAATGGTTGTAGTGAGAGTTCAGTCATTTAGTCTTTAAAAATAGCCTTAAAGTTGAAAAAGTCAACTGAGAGTTGATTTATTGGTAAATGACCTCGGAATACGGATTTTATAGTGAGGATAGATTCGTAAGATGATTTGGGACTTAGGGTGTGTTCAGAATAATTTTATGATACCCGGTGTAGAATTAGGCTTGAATTGGCGAAAGTTAGTTTTTGGTAATTTTCGGTCGGCAATGGAAAATAGGCTATCGGGGTCAGAATGGAATTTCGACAGTTGGAACAGGTTTGTAATGTCATTTTGGATATGTCTGTAAAATTTTAGGTCAATCGGAGTTGTTTTGGATAGTTTCGGCATCGTTGGTGGATTTTAGAAAATTAGAAGTTCTTGGCTTGAATCCGATGTGATTTTGGTGTTTTGCAGTTATATTTAGTGTTTTGAGAGTACAACTAAGTTTGAATGATAAAATGTAACGTGTTAGTATATTTGGTTGGGGTCCCGAGGGGCTCGGGATTGATTTTGGATGGTTAACGGAAAGTTCGGAGTTGGAAATTTCAGCAAAAAGTTGCTGGTGTGAAATCACAGAGATTTCCGCACCTGCAGAAGTTTGGCCCGCAAGAGCGAAAGAAGGATCCGCAGGTGCGGGGTTAGGCTGTATAATGCAAAGTCACAAGTGCGGTAAGGGGACCACAGGTGCGGTCCCGCAGGTGCGGGAGCTTGGCCGCAGGTGCGGAAATCCCTGGACAGTATTAAAATAAACCATCCGCGACTTAAACCCTTTTTACACTATTTTTGTACGGACAGAGAGCTTTGGGGGCGATTTTTGAAGAGGGAAATCAGTATTCTTCATAGAGGTAAGTGTTTGGGACCTTAAAACTCATTTATGGATGATTATAGAACATAATATCAGTGTTAAGTTCATGAAAATCAGTAGAAAAATGTGAGTGTAGGGCTTGAGATTATGAGACCTTTAGGGATTGGTTTGAGGGGTCAAACAAACTCCGATTTTAGTGTTCTTTATATGTACGGACTCAGGGGATAATGAAGAACAATTTTGTATAAAAATTTTGGAGTTTCAGGATGCGGGTCCGGGGGGTCGAGTTTTGACCAATTTTGGGTTTTTGAGATAAATTTGATATTTTTCGATTGGAATTTATTCCTTAAGCATAAATTGATGATATAAATCTGAACTTGGTAGATTTGGAGCCTTTGGAAGTTGATACGAGAGGCAAGCGTGTTGCGAAATAGTTTTCATGCTAGTTTTGAGGTAAGTAATGTCTTTAAATCCTGTCCTGAGGGTATGAAACCCCGGACTATGCACCCTTTCACGGGTTTTGAAATGCAAAAAATCGGAACTTTGGAAATATATTCCCTATTTAGGCAACTATTGAGTTGCGAAACTGATTTTTAAGCCTATGCTTAATGGTATTGATATATTTTTTTATAGGATTTGGGATGTAAGCCATGTTTGGGGCCTAGTGCCGATCTGTTTACCCCTTGGGGGCTGTTTTCACTGTGTTTCCTCACTTGATATGTTATGATTTTCACTCAGTATTTTCTTGATAATTGTTTTGACACTCAGAGTATTTTGAAACTATTTCTTGAAAATGAAACACTGTTTTGGGTCGAGACCCGGTATATTTATGGCTTGAAGGCAAATTGAGAGTGTCTGACTGAGTGAGGCTTGAGTGAGGCTGCGGGCCTATATTGTGAGTGATTTATGCCATGATGTGGCTTGTTATAGCGCTTTGGTTGTAGGATCCCCTCCGGAGTCTGTACACACCCCCAATGATCGCAGTACACACCCCCAGATTCAGGTGATGGTCCAGAGCAATAGCTGTCTCAGTTCGTTAGCAGCAGTCACGGGATTTCGAGGTAGCTGTCCAGCGTCCACAGCTTCTCCATTTCCCTTCCTTATTTAGTTTTAGCGTTTGATTCAGAGACATATATTGTAGTTTTAGCAAAGTTAGATTTATTTATTCTTAGATGCTCATGACTATTGACTCCAGTCTTGGGAGGTTTTGTTTAGAGTTGTCAGATATTTATTGGGGGCGCAAAGACTTAAAGTACTTATATTATATTTTGTTTGTTGTTATTATTGATATTGAACTGTTATAATATGAACAGGCGAGTAGTAATGAGGTGGTTGGCTAGCCTAGTTCCACGATAGGCGCCATCACGAGCTGTTAGGATTTGGGGTCGTGACAAGTCTACTAACAAGTGCCAAGGATCTGGTGTCACAAGTGTGTGGGCATCTAGTAGAATATACAAAAGAAAGGCCACCCTACTGTTTGAATGTCACGACCCAAATCCAATAAAGGTCGTGATGGTACCGGACACCACTGTCAGGCAAGCCAACACCAAGAAGTTAATTAAATCTTTATTTTAATACTCTTGAAATCATTCCTTTTCATTTCCTTAAATAATAATTAACGAACTTCCACTGAGTAAAAAATATTATCTTTAACAAATTTAAATAATGAGTAAATCCCATAGTCATCCCAGAACCCGGTGTCACAAGTGCATGAGCAAATTTATAGGAAACAAATAAAATACAATAACCGTCCCGAATACAAATAGGACAGTAAGGAAAATACAATACAATACTATGAAGGAGACTCTGCTGGCTGCGGGTCGTCTCGAGAGGTGCAGGTCATCTAAATCTCCATATCAACCATGTCATTGCGCCAAGCTTGGCCACTATACATATGTGTGCTCGTGCAACAAAAATGCACATCAAGTGTAGTATGAGTACAAAAACAATGTATACCCAGTAAGTATCCCGCCTAAACTCGAAGAGGTAGAGACGAGAGGTCGACTTTGACACTTACTAGAGGTCCTATTGATATAATTAAATGTGATGCTGAACATGGATATCATAGTTAAATAGTAACAAATAACAATAGGAAGGGACAACTTCTTTCATGATTAAAATTTCAACTTCTGTCATTTCAGTTGACGACCTATATCTCAAGGCCATTAAATAGTTCAAATCACAGAAAGTACCCAGCAAATATCATGCGCAAGTAAATGCCGAGGTCGTATGACCCGATCCAACAAAATAATAAAAATGTGCACTGCCGAAGTGTCGAACGACGTGAACCATAGATGCATCTATTACCCCGCTCGTGAATCATACGTGCGACACTGTCAAATATAAATAATAGATTTACCCCGCTCGCGAATCATACATGCGACGCAGGTACTCATAGATACACACATTCAAACAGTCAATCCAGACTTCATCAGGAAAACAATTACCCAAGAAATGACAATTTCACTTTTAATGGTCAAGAAGATGGTGTTTGATATTTTTAGAAATTCATTTGCCAAGTTTGATATGATTTAAGCATCTTAAATTTATCAGTAAAATTAGAAGTACGACAAGTAAAGCATGCTTTTGGGTCCTAGACTACCCGGACATAAGCATAATAGTAGTTACGCACAGACCCTCATCACCTCGTGCGTACGTAGCCCCCACAAATAATATCCCATAATTAATTATTTCACCTATGGGGACAATTCCCTCTTACAAGGTTAGAAAGGAGACTTACCTCGCTCCGAATTTCTATAACCGGATCCCAAGCCCTTCCGATGACTCAAATCGATGCACAACACTCCAAAAACTAGCCAATAATAATACAAACCCATTAATATATGCTCAAATACTCACAACAATTCAATTTATACCATTTCCCATACTCCGCTCGAAAAGTTGACCAGATCGCCCTCGGGCCCACGTGCCCGAAGTCCGAAATTTTTTGAAGATAATATCACCCATAACTTTACAAACCAAATATATAAATTTCTTTCAATTTCATGCCCAAAAATCATGGTCAAAATGCAAAAATACAAATTCTAGGTTTTTCTTCCAAATCCCATAATTTCTACAAAATTCCATGACTAAATCCGTGTATAAACCTTGTATTAAACTCGAAGCTAGTGGAAATCACTTACCTCATGCTTGGTGATCAAAATAGCACTCCAAAGTTGCTCCAAAATTCGGATCCCATGGAGGAAATGGGGTTGAAATGAGCCCAACCCCCGTCTTTTAAAAGACATTGCCCAGCTATTCTTCGCACATGCGGTCTACCTGCCGCTTTTGCGGCTCTACACCTGCGAAAATTTCCATCACAGGTGCGGTCTCAGCTAAACTTGACCACCCCCGCTTCTGCGGAGCCCGGAACCGCTCCTGTGGTCTCACTTCTACGGAAGCTGCTCGCACCTATGCCCCCATCCAGGCAAGTCCACTTCTACTTCGACGACACCAAGGCCGCTTCTGGGGCTCCGCACCTGCGGACAAAACCTCGCAGGTGTGGTTACACCAGATACCAGCAGCCTTAGCCTTTCTCAAATTCCAAATTCGATTTGTTAACCACTCAGAATCCACCCGAGGCCCCCGGGACCCTGTCCAATCACACCCACCAGTTCCAAAACATAATGCGGATTTGCTCGATGCCTCAAATCACATCAAACATCGCAAAAACTATGAATCACACTCAAATTCGAGCTTAATGAACTCTAGAACTTCCAACCTCAACATTCGATGCCAAAACCTATCAAATCACGTCCGATTGACCCCAAACTTTTCACACAAGTCACATTCGATATTACGGACCTGCTCCAACTTTCGGAATCGGAATCCTACCCCGATATTAAAAATTCCACTTCCGGTCAAACTTCTCAAAACCTTCAAATTTCTAACTTTCGCTAAACGACTCCAAAATGACCTACAGACCTCCGAATCCACTTTCGGACGCGCTCCCAATACCAGAATCACCATACGAAGATATTCCTAGACTCGATATCCCAAACAGATATCGATAACATTGAAATGCACTTCAACCCAAATTTATGGATTTCTTCAAAAATGCCAACTTCCAGAGTAGACGCCAAAACGCTCCCGGGTCATCCAAGACCAAATCCGGACTTACGCCCAAGTCCAAAATCATCATACGAACCTGTCGGAACCTTCAAATCCTGATTCTGAGGTCGTTCACTCAAAATTTACCACCTAACCAATTCTTCCAACTTAAAGCTTCCGAAATGAGAGTTCTCTTTCCGAATCAACTCCGAACTTCCCGAAATTCAATTCCAACCACGCGTGCAAGTGATGATATCTGAAGTGAGGCTACTCGTGGCCTCAAACCGCTTAACAATGCGCTAGAGCTCAAAACGATTGGTCGGATCATTACACTGAAAAAGGTAGACATGTACAAGTAAAAGAAAACTTCGGTACGCTTTTGAACGGCTAGAGTGGGGAAGCTCACCATAAGTCTCGGACCGGATCAAGAATGCGCTCCTAGCGGATAATTAGATGCACCTGCCTCAGATCCTATATGATTAAGTATAGAAGCGTAGTATGAATACATAAACAATATGTACCCAGTAAGTATCTAGTCTAACCTTGAAAAAGTAGTGACGAGGGGTCAACTTAGACACATACTAGGGCCAACAATATAATGATTTAAGAATTCTAAATAATCACAATATGGAAATAATAATAATCCAGAATGCGAAACAACTGAATGACACTATCATCAAAATTGAAGAAGCCGCACACTTCCTTCTTCCAACCAAATATTCACCAAATAGTAAATTTACTCCAGTTAAATAAATGGCTCCCAGTACTAGTATAATACATAAATACCACCGAGGATGTTCGGCCTGATCCAACATAAAATATAATTGTGCACTGTCGAGGGTCGAACGGCGCGAACCATAGATGTATCTTTTACCCACCTCGCGAATCATCCATGCGATGCGGTCAAACATAATTTAAATAAATACCCCGCTCGCGAATCATTCATGCGACGCGGTTAAATATAAAAGTAAAGGATTACCCCGCTCGCGAATCATACCTGCGACGCGGTTAAAAATAGTTTTCTTAGATTACTTTAGTATTCCTCCATTCTTTTCAAAATACGAAGTTCAAATGGAAAATTTTAAGGTCCCGATGTTTATAGCAAGTTTAACTTCTTCCCAAACGTTTAACAACTAAATTCCGCTACTTTAGAAGGCAAACAACAAACATAAGGTAATTACTGTATCAACACAACATGATGTAGTCCTATACTACCCTTACATTTGCATGATTAGTAGCTACGTACGAACTCTCGTCCTCTAGTGTGTATGTAGGCCCCCACATATGATCACATATTAACTAAATCCACATATGGAGAAATTTTCCTCTTACAATGTTAGAAAAGAGACTTACCTCGTCTCAAAGCATACTTCTCACTTCAAGAATGCGCTCAAACCTCCAAACTTGATGCCAGATGACTCGAAACTAGTGAAACATTACATAAACTAATCAATCTATGCTTAAAAGTTCATAATTTCACCATTTAAGTGATTACCCAACCTAATTTGCAGATTCCTAAAATTCACCCCTGGGCCCACATACTCGGATTCCAGAAATTTTCAAAGAAAGTTGTTACCCATAACCTTAGGATTAAGAAATGTGATTTTTACTAGATTACATAGCAAATTTCATCGTTAAATCCCATTTTTATCAAAACCCTAGGTTTTACTCTAAACCCATAATTTTCACTAATTTACATGTTGTAATCCACCCACAAACTATGTATTAAACTCACATAATGTAGAAATTACTTACCTTACAAGACTAGGTCGAAATCCCCTTATCAAGAGCTCTCCAATCGCTCAAAGTCGAAATAAATGACCCCATAAATTCCTAAGTCCCGTTTTAAAAAGAACCTCACTGCCTTCAGTTCTTTTGCACTTGCGGTCTCGCATCCGCATCCGCAAAAATGGGCTAGGCCAGCGAGGACCGCACCTGCGGATAGGTGATCGCACATGTGGTCCGCTTCTGCGGAACCTAGGCTCCGCTCTTGGTCCGCAGCTGCGCAGCTTCGCCCGCACCTGCGAGCTCGCACATGCGGCTGCCTCACCGCAGGTGTGATCGCACCAAAACTGGTGCACCAGCAGCTCATTTTGAGCTTGGACTTGGCTTGTGCGACGTCCGAATGGAATCCGAGGCTCCCGAGGCTCCGTCCATACATACCAACAAGTTTGAAATCATAAAATGAACTAGCTCGAATCTTCGGAACGCCCGAAAAAACATTAAAACTAAGAATCACACCCTAAAACCAATTGAATTAAACTTATGAACTTTAAGTTCTTCAATCTACTTCCAACATGTCGAAATGTACTTATTCTACTCGGAATGATACCAAATTTTGCGTGCAAGTCTTAAATGATATTACAGAACTATCCCCGGTCTCAGAATTTTTTTTGGACCTCGAATCACCAAAATGCATTCCAAACCACATTTATAGAACTTCAAAAACCTTCAAGAATCCAATTTTCACTATTTGGCGCCGAAATCCCCCCGGGTCATCCGAAATCCGCTTCGAACAGCCCAATTCCGAAATCATCATACGAACTTATTGGAATCGTCAAATTCCGATTTCGAGGCCGTTTACTAAAAATGTTGACTGAAGTCAAACTTGGCCTTTTAAGCCAACCTTAAGGAATCAAGTGTTCCGATTCCAACCCAAACTCTTTCAAATCCCGAACCAACCATCCCCGGTAGTCATAATTTAGTAAAAGCAAGTACGGGAAGTCTTATTTAGGGAGTACGGGGTCCTAGAAAGTAAAATGACCGGTCGGGTCGTTACATTCTCTACCTCTTAAACAAATGTTCGTCCTCGAACGGGTCTAGAATTATACTTGGAGTGTTGAACAAGTGTGTATCTTCTCCGCATGTCCTCCTTGAGCTCCCAAGTCGCCTCCTTGACTGGTTGGCCCTTCCACTGTGGAAACCCTCTTTGACCTCAACCGGCGATCATGCCTATCACAATAGCAATTGGCTCTTCCTCGTAGCCCAATATCTCGTCTAGCTGAATGGTATTGAAGTCTAACACATGAGATAAGTCGTCGTGGTAAATCCGAAGCATGGATACATGAAAAACTGGATGAACCCCTGATAAGCTGGGAGGTAAAGCAAGCTCTTAGGAAACCTCCCCAACTCGCCTCAACACCTCAAATGGACCTATAAACCTTAGGCTCAACTTGCCTTTCTTCCCGAATCTCATAATGCCCTTCATCAGCGAAACTTTTAAGAGAACCTTCTCGCTGACCATAAATGATACATCACGCGCCTTCTGATCCGCATAACTCTTCTATCTGGACTGTGCCATGTGAAGTCTCTCGTGAATTAACTTTACCTTCTCCAAGGAATCCTTTACCAAATCAGTACCCTATAACTTAGCCTCGCCAGGCTCAAACCACCTGATGGGAGATCGGCATCGCCGTCTATATAAATCCTCAAATGGAGCCATCTCAATGTTGGACTGGTAATTGTTGTTGTAGGCAAACTCGGCCAAAGGCAAGAACTGATCCCACTATCCTCCAAAGTCAATAAACACATGCTCTGAGCATGCCCTCCAATATCTACACTGTCTGCTCTGATTTCCCGTCGGTCTGTGGATGGAATGCTGTGCTAAGCTCTACACGGGTGCCCAACTCACTCTGTACGGCTCTCCAGAAATGCAAAGTGAACTGGGGACCTCTATCTGATATGATGGACACAGGCACACCGTGCAACTGAACTTTCTCCCGAATATAGATCTGGGCCAACCTCTCCAAAGTATAAGTAATGGCTACCGGAAAGAAGTGTGCCGACTTGGTCAACCAATCAACAATAACCCAAACCGCATCGAACTTCTGCAAGGTCTGTGGCAATCCAACTACGAAGTCCATAGTGATGCGCTCCCATTTCCACTCAGGTATAGTCATCTGCTGGAGTAGGCCTCCTGGCCTCTGGTGCTCATACTTAACCTGCTGGCAATTCAGGCACCTAGCTACGTACTCCACTATGTCTTTCCTCATTCGCCGCCACCAATAATGTTGCCTCAAGTCACGATACATCTTCGTAGTACTTGGATGAATAGAATACCGTGAAATTTGTGCCTCCTATAGAATCCTCTCCCTCAGGACATCAACATTAGGAACACATAGACGACCCTAAAGTCGCAGAACACCATCCTTTCCAATAGAAACGTCCTTGGAACCACCCTGTAGTGTTGTCTCTCTGAGAACTTGGCTGGGCTCTGAAATGTCCAGCTTCACAAATCTGTTAGCCAAGGACTGAATGTTCATAGCTAGTGGACTCTCCTCCACTGAAATGAATTCTAAGCTACTCATACTCTCTGCCTTCATGCTTAAGGCATTTTCGACCACATTTGCCTTGCCCGAATGATAAAGAATGGTGATGTCATAGTCCTTCAGTAACTCAAGCCATCTACGCTGCCTCAAATTAAGATCCCTCTGCTTGAACAAGTGCTGCAAACTGCGGTGGTCTATATAAACCTCACAAGACACCCCATACAAGTAATATCTCCAAATCTTAAGAGCGTGAACAATTGCGGCCAACTCCAAATCATGCACATGGTAATTCTTCTCATGGGGCTTCAGCTGACGCGAAGTTTTTGAAATAACTCGCCCCTCCTGCATCAATACACACCCCAAGCTAACGCGTGAAACATCACAATAAACTGTATACATCCCCAAAACGGAAGGCAACACTATAACTGGGGCCGTGGTCAAAGCTGTCTTGAGCTTTTGAAAGCTCACCTCACAATTGTCGGACCAACAGAAAGGAGCACCCTTATGGGTCAATCTAGTCAAAGGTTCTGCGATGGATGAAAAACCCTGCACAAATCAGCGATAATAACCTGTTAACACCAGAAAACTCCTGATCTCAGTCATTGAAGTAGGACGTGGCCAACTCTGAACCGCCTCAATCTTCCTAAGATCCACCTTAATACCTTCTCCCAATACAACATGCCCCAAGAATGCCACCGACTCTAGCCAAAACTCACACTTGGAGAACTTAGCATATAGCTTCTTCTCTTGCAATGTCTGAACCACTACTCTCAAATGTTGCTCGTGCTCCCCCAAGCTACATGAGTAGATCAAGATGTCATCAATGAAGACAATAACAAATGAATCAATGTAAGGCCTGAACACCCTGTTCAGCAAATCCATAAACACTGTTGGAGCATTAGCCAAGCCGAAAGACATCACAAGAAACTCATAATGACCATATCTAGTACGGAATGCAGTCTTCGGAACATCTGAGCCCCGAATCATCAGCTAATGGTACCCCGATCTCAAGTCAATCCTAGAAAACACCCTAGCACCCTGCAACTGGTCAAACAAATCATCGATGCATGGCATCGTGTACTTGTTCTTGATAATGACTTTTTTCAACTGGCGATAGTCAATGCACATCCGCATAGTCCTATATTTCTTCTTCACAAACAATACTGGTGCACCCCCAAGGTGATACACTCGGTCTGATAAATCCCTTTTCTAGCAGATCTTCAAGCTTCTCCTTCAACTCCTTCAATTATTTCAGAGCCATACGGTACGGTGGAATAGATATAGTCTGGGTTCTTGGAGCGAAGTCAATGAAAAAATCAATATCACGATCTGGCGGCATGCTTGGAAGGTCAAAAGGAAACACATCGACGAACTCCCGGACTACTAGCACTAAATCAATCATCGGAGACTCTACGGTGGTGTCCCGAACATAGGCTAGATAAGCCAAACAACCCTTCTCGACCATACGTCGAGCCTTCAGAAAAGAGATAACCCGACTAGACGTACTGACATACGAACCCTTCCACTCCAACCTTGGCAACTCTAGCATCGCTAAGGTAACAAACTGGGCATGATAATAAAGGATGGTGTGATATGGAGATAACCATTCCATTCCCAAGATGACCTCAAAATCGATCATATCAAGTAACAGAAGGTCCACTCTCGTCTCATAACCACAAAATGTGACCACACAGGAACGATAGATCCGATCCACAACCACTGAATATCCCACGGGGGTGGACACATAAACAGGTTCACCTAAGGATTCACGAGGAATATACCAAAAATGAGCAATTAGAGATGACACATATGAATAGGTATACCCTGGGTCAAATAATATTGAAGCATCCCTACCGCATAGTGAAATAATACCTGTGATTAGGACATATGAGGCCATTGCATCTGGTCTGGCCGGGAAAGCATAGAATTTAGTTAGAGCGCCGGCTGGCTGGCCTCCACCTGACTGAACAGTAGTTGGCTGAATTCTCCCTGCCTGGCCTCAACCTCTAGGACGGCCCCTACCAACTTGTCTCCATCTATGGGCGGCCGAGCGGCTGGTTGCTGTAATAATAGGCTGATGGCTTTGTTGTACTGCCTTGCCCCGAAGTCTGGGACAAGATCTCTTCATGTGACCTGGATCTCCACACTCGTAACAACCTCTCGGCGCCATAGACTGGTGCCCTAAAGTCTGACCCTGATGACCTGAATACCCACTGGAAGGACCCTGGATGGCTGGTGGGCGGTAGGAACTCTCTGGCATGGCATTGAAATAAGGCCTCATTGGGGCACCTCGAGAAGGTGGTGGTGGTGCTAAATATGGGGGCATGTTGGGCTGACCCCTCCCAAACTGACCTATGCCCCTAGCCAGGGCACCTCTAAACTCTCCAGAGTATTGGGTCCTCTTATCCTGCTGCATCTGCTCTCTACCTCTCTGGCGGTAGCCCTTAAACCTCCAAGAAATCTCCACCACTAATTGGTAACATGTGACCATCTCAACCTCACGGGCCATGCTAGCCTGAATAGTGGGGTGCAACCTCGCAACAAATCCCTGCACCCTCTATGCCTCTGAATAAGTGCATGGCGGGACATCTCTGAGAATCTCGCCTCATAATCGGTGTCTCACCTCCTTTTTCACTACCCCAGATTGATGAAGGGGTAATAAGAGAGTTTTTCCACTTTAAGTGACATTATTCGGATTTGGGATTTGTTTTAATTTTCAGATTCACCACCCGTACTTTTGACGATGGTCCAGGACACCATTTATTGAAATCCCACACAAGGAAATTTAGACTCTGTTTTAAGTTGTCTGCGACCAGAAATCCAAGTAAGGAATTCTGGTAACCCGGGAGAAGTTGTTAGGCCTTTTTAACTTTTTAGCCGCTTTTTAATATTTATGAATTTATCTTGAAACAAGTCACGATGGCGTGCACTTGTTTATTTTTGGACATATTATAACTGCGCCACATGAAATGCACCCGCAATTACAATATGTAATTTTTATTATAATTTAAAGTTGAAGAAGGGGACATGAGTTGTCACACCCGAGTGTAGATTACGTAGTCAAAACTATGGTCGTGACGGTTTTATAGTGCCTATTTGAGGCGATGTTTGATTATTCTTTATGTTTTCTATTTGAAGGAGCATTTTGGTTTTAAGATCAATTAGGATGTTTATGGATTTAATCTTAAACAAATCATGATGGTATGCATTTGTTGTTTTTGAGCACACGGCGAACATGTCACATGAAATGCACCCGTGCTTGCTATGTGCGTTTTTATTAATTGCTTAGAGTTGAGGGTCGGGGGCATGACTTGCCACTCCCGAGTGTAGGTTATGGTAATTTGAGATAATTTTCGATCACTTACTGAATTTCAAACTAAAGGGGTATTTTCCTTTCTGCCTAGAGGATATGTAGAGAATTATCTAAAAATTAAGTTCACTAGCCTAAAGGACAAGCTACTTGGGCTATGGCCAAATTTTAGCCCCTTTTTTATCGTTTAACCCTTTGGCCAATCCTAATTGTGGCTAATTTCACAAGAGAGAGTAGNAATTACATACTTGAAAGGTCAAATAAACACATAGATCATTAATTGAATGGTTTTATCAAATTCGGATATCCTAGACCCATGCATATATGTTTCATATATTAAATCCTACATGTGGTTATGGATTCTGGAATTTGAAAAAATACGAAGTGGATCTGATGAGAAACGCCTTAAATGACAAAATCATATTTGTATATACTTCGAAACTTCTTTGATCTAAAAAAAATCATTTTTCTCAGAATTTCAATGGGCATTTACAGGGCGTTTAGGCAGACCAATTTGATCACAAAGTTGTAGAAAAGAGGTTTCGAAAAAGAACGCTTTTGAGTTTTTAATCAAATCTGAATACTTAAACAA
>ML349753.1:0-49650 GCA_005239505.1 Nicotiana paniculata | reverse complement strand
AACTCGTTTTTAGGGCTGAAAACTCGAAAAATTGGAGAAGGAAAAGGTCTGCCCGTTTTTAATCTATTTTCTGCCAGCTATTCTGCCTCGTTTCTCATTCCAAACGATCCCTAAACTCGATTTTTAAATGTCCAGTGGATTCCTTGTGAAATTCTAATGAATTTAGGCTTTTGAATCACTCAATTTGACCTTATAATAAAGGAGATGTGTAGGTTTTAAGATTTGCAAATAGTGCAGGATTTTAATACGCCGTCAGGGGCAAATTCGTAATTAACATAAAAAATCTGGGCAACCTAGGTAAAATGGCTATAAAATCCTCATACGATGTCCAAATTCGATGATTCTTTTTTCTACGGGTCCGTAATTATTATACGGATCCAATACTTCATTCAAAATATAAATCGGAGATCATTTGGNTTTTTCTACGGGTCCGTAATTATTATACGGATCTAATAATTCATTCGAAATATAAATCGGAGCTCATTTGTTCAATATGATATCATTTATGCTTGGACAAACGACGTCGAAACATAAGAAAGAACGAGCGCAACACAACCCAAACCTATTTGAAACTCACGAGCCCTCGGGGCTCTAAATCAAACATGCACTCAAGTCTAAAAGTATCATACGGACTTTCTCGTGCGATCAAATCATGAAAATAACATGTAAAACAACGAATTAAACCTCAAAACTCATTATTTTCCTCAAGAACACTTATAGTTCATAACTTTTCAACCGGATGTCCGAATCATGTCAAACGATCTCCGTTTTTTACCAAATTTCATAGGCAAGGCCTAAATATCATAACAAATTTGTACCGGCCTCCGAAACCAAAATACGGGCCCGATACCAATGACTTCAAACATTAATTCTTTTCATTATTTCATAAATATTTCAGCAAAACAATTTCTTTCAAAAATTGATTTCTAAGGCTTGGGATCTAGGAATTCATTTTCGGGCATACGCCCAGGTCCCATATTTTACTGCGGACCTTCCGGAATCGTCGGAACACAAATTTGAGTCCGTTTACTCAAAATGTTGACTCAAGTCAACTAAAACCAAATTTTGTAATTCTGAAAATTATTATTTCTTATATTTTAACATAAAAGCTTTCCGGTTTCAGGCCCGGACTGCGCACAAAAATCGAGGTAGTTAAAATTAATCTTTTTATGGCTAATAATTCTAGAACGGAGTCTAAATTCATAAAATGATCCCTTAGGTCATCACAACCATCACCACTACTATTGTTGCTAAATAATACAATTACTAGTATTATCATTATTATTGTTAATCATTTAATATTATTATTTGTCACGACCAAAAATCCATAAGGTCGTGATGGCGCCGGACACCACCGTCAGGCAAGCCAATCTTTAATTAGTTGAAATAGATTCATGTTTTAACATTTTTGTAATCATTATCTTTAACTTGTTACGTAATAACTAAAAAAAATCCGTTAAGTAAATACAACGGTTTTAATATTCTATTTTTTTTTATAAAATACATCCGATACACATCCCAAAATCCGGTGTCACAAATACATGAGCAATTTCTAATAATTTTACAATTTCTACAAAGCTTGTCCGAAATACAAGTGGACAAGGAAATTAAAATAATGTAATACAATACGAGGGAGACTCCGTCAGCTGCGGATCGCCGGAGGATGATGCAGCACGCCTAAGTCTCCAAACCAGCCACATCGCTATGAAGGTACCTGTGCAATAAAAATGCACAGTAAGTGCAGCATGAGTACGAAAATAACGTGTACTCAGTAAGTCGTCCGTCTAACCTCAGAGAGGTAGTGACGAGAGGTCGAACTTAGGAAATTTCTTCTAATCACCATACGAAGCTATTCCAAGGCTTGGAATCCCAAACGGACATCAATATCACTAAAATGCACTTCAAGCCGAACTTCAGAAATTTCTTCTAAAATACTGACTTCCACAATATGCGTCGAAACGCTCCCGTGTTATCCAAATCCTGATCCGGACATACGCCCATGCCCGAAATCATCATACGAACCTGCAGGAACCTTCAAATCTTGATTCTGAGGTCGTTTACTCAAAATTCCAATCTTAGTCAATTTCTCCAACTTAAGGCTTCTAAAATGAGAATTTTCTTTCCAAATTGACTCTAAACTTCCCGAAATTCAATTTCGACCAAACCTACAAGTCATAATACCTGAAACGGAGCTGCTCATGACCTCAAACTGTTGAATGACACGCTAGAGCTCAAAACGACTGATCGGGTCGTTACATTCTCCCCCAATTAAGTAGACGTTCCTCCTCGAACGTGCCAAGAACTGCTCTGGAGTTATCTGAAATCACTGTTTAACACCTCGAGCACCTGCCCGTGCTATCACAACCCAATTGAGTACATTAGCTTGATCAAATCTGAGGATTTCTTCTTTTATCCATATAATAAGCTCAGAACCTAGTTCCAACACCTGAAATTCCTCTGCCAGGCCTAGTTCCAATATATAAACACTGTATCGACTACCGTACGCTATACCAGAACGTGACTGCATACCTTTGCTGGATTAGCACCATGAACCGTAAAATTTATCATCTAACCACAATGAAGTTCCCTGAACCTTAATAGCCAAAATTTCACGGATCTGATGCTCCTGATGCACCTCATAACAAATATACATACATCCTGCTATAATGCCGACGATACCACCACCACGGAGGAGATGTGTAGAAATTCATAACCAACTGCCGAGTTAACAAATCATTAAATATCTCCTCTTGACTAGAATCATCACCTCATTATGAACCAAATAATGACATTTGTTCTTTAATATACACTTCACATAACCTTATCGCACTGATCCCTGATCCGATAATCTCGTCTCACCCAGTATGATATGTTCAGACAACAAATCACCCCAAACATGACCAACAGTCTCACAGGATACCACAATGCGCCAATAGGCCATAATTCGAACATGATACATAGAGGAATGACTCAGGAAGGGACTACTCGACTCACGCAACTAATATGAACTTTCTTAGAAAATAGGAAGTAAAACACAAGAAAATAAATATAGGAACCTTACTCAACATCACACTGTTGCGGCGTGCAACCCGATCCAAATAACATACCCGTGGTGACGTGCCACCCGATCCACACATAGAATTCACATAAGGAAATATATACGGAGCTGAATTGCTTACTATCACAAAATACTGAATATCGATCATAAGCACGCTAAGTATATAATACCATCTTGGGGAGACTGATAAAGCCATATGCTACAAAACTCAAGCACCACTGAGGTGCGATATATATATATATACACTCTGGATCTCAAGAGCTATCCTGCTCACATAACATCACCACTACGCGAGACCTCAACACATAGGAAATTATCAATCTGTTTCACAACTCACACGGCACAATCATAATATCACATGAATTTGACGAAGACGGAACAACATATGTTGTTCTAATACCTTTCCATGAAAAAGCGCTCTACTGAAATGAATATGCCTGGCTCATACAGAGCCCATAATCATATTTAAATCCATCCACAAATATCGAGTCTACCTTGCTCGCACCAAACTAAGATAATAGATTTTACATGGGTCCATATTAACCCACTCCCTCTCATAATACACAAGAACAACCATCATAGCCAGGACAAACACCCCACAATCCGCAATCAACTGAACCAAACGCCTTCCAGGCACTCAAATAAGCAATGTTGCATTTCCTTATACTTGGTCTAAATCTTCAACCAATCAGGTGACTATATGTCACACTTATACAATCTTCTCGCGGTCATACTTCCACAACCTTCCACACAAGGCAACAAGTTTGCACATCCACCACTGGCCACACTAACGCCGTAAGACAAATCAAGAACCCATAACCAGGGTACAAAGCTTCTTCCACCGAATATCGATCTCAGGTGACACTGAAGATAACACCAGCTCACTTTGAACTTTCAAATCACTTTTTCTTGCTCATCCGAGCTCATGACATCCTTGTTAACACCTAACATGCCAATATGAGATAGAGCCAGAATTCCATCATAACTTCTGAACCACTAATAGGGTGAACACTTCATCATATAGAAACCTTTTACTTACCTCAACTCAAGAGAACCACCACAACACACGAGTGAACTCCCACAACCACAATACATGCAAATCCTCAAGTAGTAGTCTGAACCATCATAAACCTTCTGTGATCCGCCTACACCTGACATGCCATAATACTCGAATGCTTCCAAATAAAATTTATTGCGACGGCCAACATGCCTTGCATACACCGGCACAAACCACATGCATAACTTAATCACATCGAAGGAACTGATCACTGCCGTAAATGTTCCATTTCAACCATGGCTAAACAATCTATCTTCTTTTAATCATCTTCAATTCCCTCAGGGATAATAGTAACTTCTTTCAACTCATAGCAAATCAACCCTCACTCATCCCGAGTGACCTTGATTCACGAGACCATGATGCCTAAATCCCGCAACCCGTCTCATACCCTCCTGATAATCTTTATACAACCCGGAGTTTATTTCTCCCACTCCTCCAATACTAACTTGCACGCTGAAAATAACATGGAGCACTCCAACCATTTACCCTTTCTCAAGAATTATACTGCAAAAGCTCGACTCTTAATCAAATTGCTGCCTGAAACCCTTAAACCGCATTCTTAACTTTTGAATTCATTAGGGCCGCTATGGAGAGTCACCCACTCTGACTGGCCCCGAATACAATCAACTCCAAGGCTCTTCTAGCACATGAACGTCCTCTCAATGAAGTACGTGACTGAGTCACTACCCTTACAACTCGCCTATGCATTTAAGCAAAATTCTGAATCTTCCAAAGCCTAACCCTGGTCCGATAGGATCAACTTTTGCACACATTCATCAAATCCCATGCACAATTACCATTCTACTCCTTTCCCTTAGCTATACTAACTTGCCAATATGCCGACAATATGCAACCCCATGAGAACACAATCCTACAGCCCAACTGCAGGTGGTGGGACTCCCCCACTTAGCCCGAAGCTACTCCTGGCACCACTCTAGACCCTGCTGAGACCCTTTCTCCTTTGTTAACATGAATCTCGCTCAACTGATCCATCCAATTCTTCCAAATTCTCTTGCTAGCACTCCCTAATTACTCAAATTCTATAGCATCACCCTACCGAACATCCACTAGAATCCCTCACAGAGACTTGACAACCACACGACTTCTAACTTACTCACAGGAGGTAACCCACCTATGTAATTCACCAACTGACACTTCCCAACGACGATGTACTGCAATATCTCTACGACATCAATACTCCATCCTAAGCCCGTTCTCATTCACCAACCTTACCAGTCTGCCAGCTCCCCATGGACATCTACTAACTGCGCCACAATACCTTCTAATTCACCACTATGTTGTCGCTCCCCCACTTTGCGACTGCTCAACTTCCGCTTCTTACACCTGGCCTCCTAGAAATGGAACCACCGCCTAACCTCAATTCAATATCATTCCCTGCCAATCGCATTCTTCAATACTTCTTCACCATACTCTGGCCCCATGCACCCGAAGAAACCATGGCACTAACGAACTTAACACATTCTATTCGATCAAGGACGACGATAACACGTCACAGGTGAATACTCTCTTTACTTGAAAACACCAAGTCTTACTACTTTATCAACCCCAACCAGACCATTCATAATCCAAATGCCTCAAAGTTCGTAGAAACACAGCAACCGAGCTGAAATATCACTAACTTTTCCAAAGGTGTCATAGTCTAACGGCATCATCCTTATATACGGAAGACACCATGTCATGGCCTGAGGATCTCTCTCAGTTTTCATATCATTATTCAAAGGCATCATAGTTCGGAGGCACCATCTGCATAGCCCGAGAACATCATTTCATGGCCTACGAATCTCTCAGCAAGCCATTCATGGCCCAGGACATCATGGTCTAAGGACGTCATCCCTAACTGTCCAAAGACAAATTTCATAGTCCAACGGGAACCTGTATCATGTTTAGATTTATGCATAGTATATGCTTGTATTGCTTTTATTTGCAAGTAACCCGGCAAGCAGCGACTATCCCAGCGGGAGCAATCCCGCTCCAGTTCTCCCAACCGTATCAAACCCGATATCCCACAAGCCGTTCATTCGCTCATCCCTGGATGTTGCGTCCGTTCTTGTGATAACTTCATCGGTATACTTCGCCGATGAATCCGGAACTACATACGGCCTGACTCCTGTAAAATCAGGGATATGTAGGCAGCTCAGAAGTCGGAGCGCGGCCTAAACCTCTCTAACTGTTTTGCTCAGTCAAAATTAGCCATCTGTCTTTACCCGAGAACTCTTTCATCCTTTTCGGGTAAAGAGGGGCAGTTGTTGATACCCAATTTTTTCCAAAATATTTTTAAAATTGCATATGTACCTTCAAAATCATGCATTAACAACGATTGGTATTTTTCCATAATTTTCCTATATTTTGTCTAATTTATCTAGCATTTTACTTCCAATAAATAATTAAAAAAATCGCATAAAATATTATTTCAAATGAATTTATTGATTTAATTTATTGTTTATGGCCCTATATAAACTAAATTATTTCATAATTAGCCAAAATGGCATCTTTTGGCTATAATTGCAATAACTTTGCAATTATAGCCCAATCATATAATTTTGTATCATTTTCACACCAAAGATTAATCATTTGTATTTTTAAATACTAAATAAACTTTTTAAACTATTGTCTGTGCATGAAATTTATTTTTTATAATTAGTAGCTATTTTACAAATTATTTATAATTTAAGTTGGGTATTTAACAAATAGCCACTCTCATTTTAATTCTAGCCTAATTAAACCAGCCCCCAAACCCAATTATATTAGCCCAAAACCCCTTAATAATACCAGCCCAAAAACCTTGAGCCCAATCTGATATGCCCAACCCAATGCCCCATTTCAATCCTGATCGTTGATCACTCAGATCAACGGTCCAGATCTCCCTTACCTTAATTAAACTAAACGACCCCCCCCCCTCCCAAAACCCTTTTCATTTTCTTTAACTCACCCGTCGTCACCCCTTCCCTTTCTCTCTCAAAACCTCTCAACCAAACCCTAGCTCTCAAGCGTCATCACCGGCGTAAACTCTACCTTGTGATGTTTCTCTGCATTCTCCGTTCAGCCCTGACCTTCTACTCTCCGTGGCTCTTCGATTTTATGAATCCTTGAAAGGGTTTCAAAGGATTCCGACCGGTTCTGGTTTGAGTCTATGTTCGTTGGCCTGTCTCGGGCCACTTTTCGTTTGTAAGTAAGAATCTCGCCTTGTTTCTTTACAACTCTATGGTTTCTAGACCTATATTCTCATCTCTGGCATGTTTTCTAAAAAAACCTAGTATATTATTTTCGATCCTCTCCAGGTCTGTATAGATCTGAGATGAATCAAGCATTATTACATGATTTCTTTGGAAAAACTTCTAGTTTTAAGTGATTATTATGATTTTTCCTAAAACTAGGGTTCATTACGAGCTATTTTTCAAATGTTTTTCTAACTTCTAAGTACTTATATCGATTCTCCCTCGTCTTTATGACTGATTTAAGCACTTAAACCTAGTTGATTTTGTGCGATACTCTGGCTTTTTCTAACTTTGCTTCGATTCTGGGTACTTTATGTGTTACTTTGCTCTATTTCTTGGACTTAGATACTTTTCTTTTGTTGAATCCATTACTCTGTGATTTTCCCCCTAATTAATCTCTATTAGGGTTCACATCTGTTTTCCAGCTAATTTCTATATTTTGTGAAGTTTTACTTAGCCTATTTTCTATTTTAGGGGAGTTGATATTCTCTTCCAGAAATCAGTATTACTTTGAAGCTTTGGCTGATTGATTTGCTCTGTTAGAGATTTGTATGCCTAAGTCTTGCTTGTTTCCTTGTTTACTATCTTAATTAGTCATCCCTGCCTTATTTGGTTGCCCGTATATTTGTGGGTCCTTACTGATCCTTTTACATGATTCTTTCCTTAATTAGACCTCTGATTATTCTGTTCTGAACTCCCTTATTTGGTTTGAACTTCTTGCCTCAATTAACCCCTGTATTATCGTTTGGCTAATTGCCCTTAATTGAAGGAGTCTATTCTGAACTCCTTCACGTGATTAAATCCTATGATTGCCTGATTGATTGATTTTCTGTTTCTCTTACCTTATTTGTTTTACTCCTAAACTACTATATATGAACTCTTATTCTTACCTCTCAGACACAGACAATTCACTCAGAACACATGAACACATTAGTTCAAACTCTATCTCTCACACTCAAAGCTTTCTGCTCTCTTTCTGTGTTACTTACTATTATTCTGAGTTAGCCGGCTGCAAGCCAAGGCTAACTATTGTGCTCTCATGTCCCTTCACTTTTGTGTTTACTGTCTTCTTTACTGGTTTGTTCTGATTTCAATTCAAGTCCCAAACCAATATGTTTATTTTAATACTTCAGTTTATCATGTTTCTAATATGTTTCTATCTGTGGTTTTGTTGTTCAACCTGCAACTAATATGTCTACTTTACTGCTATTATCATCATGCTTCTGAATATGTCCAATCCCTTAGGATCAACCTACTCATGAACCCCCTTTGTAGTATACCTCAATGTGACTCTGCCTTACTTATGTTTTCCATGATTTCTATCATGAACCTTTTTGTGCAAAGCAGTTAGCTATCCTAAGTTGTCTGATCCTGTGTTGGTTGTGAGATTCATGATATGATGATTCCCTAAACCCCTATAAGAATTTTCATGCTCCTATAACTATGTGTGCACTACATGTGCTCTATGTGTCCCCAATCCCCATCACCCCTGTGCGTAGGTTTGTTCTTCCTGTTTGGGATTCTGTGTTCTTTAAGTATTGCGGAGTTTGGTTTTGGCTCTATGTTTGATCTGCAGTTGTTTAATTATATAACTCTCTCTTTTCAAAAGTTGTTTTACTGAATGACTTCCTCTTTTATTTCACGAAACTGTTTCAAGCAAGTATCTTTTAACATTATTTTCTTATTAAAACCTATTACAAAACTATATCAAGCACTCTCACTCTACTCTTAGGCCCTTAGGTTCTGCCCCTATAATGTGTGACTGCTTAGGGATCCCTATGAGATCCCTCTGAACTCTGATTTAAAGCTGGCTCTTCCACACTGCACTGACTCAATTATGGTTGTGAAATTTGGGTGTGAGCACTGCCCGGGATCCCTTGAGGTCCTTAGGGAACTCTGACACACCCGGATATGAGAAAGGCTATGAAACATTTGGGCAGTTGAGGTTCTGAGAATCTGGGCCTGTTTTTCAGGCTTCCTATAGTGTAACTTCTTATTTTTCTTTATCTACTTATGTAATTCAATCGCATTGGTTTGTAACAATTGTTGTAAGCAAATATTGGGGATCGATAGTGAAAAGGGGAGGGTAGCCATGTCTGTTGTCGATATAAATGGGGTAGAAACCATGACTTAGGCTTATATTTCTATGTGCGCATTAAAATCCATGTTTAGGACCAATACATGCAAAGCATATCATACATTCGATATCATGCTCTTAAGTTTCATGTGTATTGTTTCAGCATCACATTATTTTATCACTTAAAAATCATGCTTCAGGGCTAAATAATAACACTAACACGAACTGTTGTTTCTGCACATTTTTTTTGAAGTAATGCTTAACAATGCTGTAATATTTTTGTGCGTTTAGAAATACCTCTTTAGGAACTCTGCATATAAATCATTCTGCATTTTATCTGCGAATTAGATACCATGTTTTAGTACCTCACTAAGTCACACCTAGCTAAACTACTGATGCATGAAAAAGGGAACATAAGACAGTCTCACATATGATTATCCTGTGTTAGTAAAACTGGTAATAACCCCTGTGTCTTTGAAACACTTAGAACAACATGATTCAGGTAAAACAACTTCTAAACTGTTTTAAGTAATTCAGGTAACTATTGTGCATTCCCCCGCTCCTAGACAAGCCTTAGGTAACCAACTTTTATAAAACTGGAAAACTGTTGCTTTTGTGTTTACTGCTTAATGGTTAACATGCTTAAAATCGATTAGGGCCCCTGCTTCTGGGTTTATAAAATAAGTTTGCATATCTCTTGTATTCTGATACTCACCTAGACATCATGTTTTAGGATCCTGCTTAATAATACCGCATTTGTTTGTGTTTGAGACGTGTTGTTTACATGCAATATTTGTGGAGGTAAACCTGAGCCTCTTAATTGTTTCTTTCCTGTTTTATCTGTTCAAGTCCTATCTGTTCTTGCCTGTCGTCTAGTATTTTCTACTTTCAACCTTAGGGGTCTGTCTAGAACCGCCTATAGGTAGAGGTCCTAAATTCCTTCAGGGCCATTAAGAAGGGACGGGTAACAACATGCATAGAGATCGTTAAACAACACTCGCTTTAATAACCGCTAAGGGGTGGGAAATGGTTGATATGGATATGATGATCGGTGCGCTAATGTCATGTGTAGCCCCTTTCTGAGGAGTGATTACTGGACATTGCATTGATGTGATCCTATAGGATAAACAACCTATGACCCCCTATCCATTACATGTACATGTTTAGATCATAACTCTTTCAAAAACCTTGTATGCGTGCCTAGATTCTAAATCTTTTAATATTTAGCACATATGTGTGCTTAGACTGCGAATCTTCTCAAAAACCTTTATTTGTTTACCTATGTGCTTTTATTGCTTATGTGCTACATGCTTTAAAATTCACAAAGCTTGTTCGGTCGGGAACCACATCTATGGACTTTGAGGGGTGCCTAACACCTTCCCCTTGAAGTAATTTCAAGCCCTTACCCAATCTCNGGGGGGGGGGGGGAGGGCGACAGTACTCATCAGGTCCTATACCACATACCAAGATTTTCTTGGCACGAAAGTTCTTCTCCACAGCCTTCCTGTCAATGTGACTGAATTCTTTCCTGGTCTTGGGCACCATGATGCCAGCCTCTCCTACCTTCTTCATAGGAACATGGAGACTGTCACAAATGAAATCCCATAGCCCAGAATCTTCAGCCATATGAAGTCATGCATACGAGTCTTCCACCATCTGTAGTACTGACCATTGAATCTAGGAGGTCAGTATGTTGTTTGTCCTTTTTCAAAGTTGGGTGGAGCAGCCATTAAAGATCCTTTCTAGGTGTTAACCTTTTAGAAATAACCAGCTCTGATACCAATTGATAGTTTCTATGAGTCCACCAACAGTAAAGAGACCTGGTCCTTTACCAGTTCCCTTAAAGTTATAAATAGAGACAATAAGTAAAAGAAATACATGTTTTTTACGTGAAAAATCCCAACTCAAGAGGACAAAAACCACGACCTACAGAGGTAGGATTTCAACTTCACTAACTTGTAATCTCAACTATTACAAGACACTTTATAATGACTCTCTTACAAAGACTTTCACACACTAACTTATAGTACTTACTACAAGCCACTTTGTTACTAACTTAGTTACAAAGACTTTGACTTATGACTAAATCTAGTCACAACACAAACACGGATGGTTTATAATTTTTGTGTTTCCTAAAACAAAGCTTCTAATAAAGCAAGATAGGATACAATAGAAACAAAATACAAGATTACGACTCAACTAAAGGACACGTAAGAACACGTAGTGAAACAGGTCCGTTTTAGTGGAGTTGTCTTCTTGTTCTTGACACACTTGAGTCTTCAATGCTGGAGCAGATCTTTAATGCTACGAAGAATGTTAGTAAATGCTTAAGTGAATATCTTGTTTGTCTCTAAACAAAATCTTAGGACATCCCCAGAAGGATACCCATGCTTAGTTGGTACATTCTTCAACCAATGTGAAGTGACAGTTGCACTGTTTCTGCACTGTAGCGTGCACAGTTGCAGGCAGTCACTTTCTATCACAACTTTTCAGTTGTAGAGTTGACTTGTACTTCTGTCAGGGAATATCAAGGGATCAGGTCCCTAGACTGTTTCCAGTGAGTTCAGACGTACACTGCCCAGATTTTTTGAGTTGTGCTGATTACTTATCAGGTCCTTTGTCTGGTCCGTTATCTGGTTCTTGACATAAAATTTGTTAGATCATCAAAACATAATACTAACTCATCATTTCTTAAGATAAATAAAAAATTTAGATCAAAATTACTAGTTTCGTCGAATCTATAACTTAAATGCTAATTCTACCTTGCGTGTCGTGAAGCATTAATCGAAGATTTTTCGTATTAAAAGCTTCACGATATTTTAACAGCCTCCACCTATAGTATTGATATGCCCCGATGATTCTGTATTTCTAATGTTCTAGAATTAGGAAGAAACTTAACCGTGTCTATAACTTAACCGCGTGCATAATTTTCTAAATATGGGATTGTTTCTGAAACAATCAAAGCCAGGTGTTTAACCGTAATTCTCCAGGCTTTCCTAATCGGGTCTTAGCTACATATTCCTCCTTTGTGAACATCTTTTATGTTCCCTATCAAAACAAAGCTCCGTATGACTTCCGCTCAAAGACATTTCAAAAATATAGTATATCTTTATAGATCATGTAAAAACTAACATGTCACATTTTCTTATAGTTAACCTTTTAAAAACAATACTCTAATATATTCGTTTAAATAGGAATAAACTTATTACTATTTGGAGATTCAAACAATATTTTCTTTGATCATATTTTTTGTAAATAGTTTATAAATATTTTAAATTATTATTTATTATGATTTATAGTAATTTTTATATAGTTTTTAAATATGTAAATTTTATTTTAAAAGTACTTAAATAATATATGTCTGAATTTACGTCCAGAATTAGTCAATTAGACCCTGAAAAAATTCAAACAAACTGAAACAAAAGGACTAGTACAATAAAATTCCTTTGGTTCTTTAAATGGGAGTTTCACTTTATTTTTTTTTATGATACTATTACTATTTTGGAGTCAAACATTGTTTTCTTGTTTTTTGTAAACACTTGTTGAATTTGTCTATTCTAACAAATGAATAATTAAAGTACTTCGTATGTAATTTTCAAATATGTTAAAGATTAAGAAATAATTTGAGGTGAGACTACAAATTAGATAATTTGACCTCGTATTTTAATCCACTTAATTCTTTTCGAAACGGCGTGATAATATGGGTACGGACCTTTGGACGGCGGCTACATACCCGTTCCACCCGGTTCAACCTCCTGACAATGTGAAATTCGGGTCATAATAGCGTCGGAGACAATTCAACTTTGGGGCTTTCAACAGTCAACGTTCGAAATTTACCTCATATTAAGACTCAACCCCTTTTTCTCTCTCTCTCTCTCTCTCTCTCTTGATTGTTAAACCACTGAGAATTTCCAATTCGATCACAAGTCACAACGATCTATTTGATTGATCAATTATTAAAGCTCACAAAGAGAGAGATATACATACATATAATTGGAACTTTTAATTGAAACTATTGTCGGTGAAAATTATAAAATGTCGATGTCTGATTCCGATACATCGTCGCAGGGCAGCGATTACAAGTACTTCCGGCAAGTTTCCCGCGACAGTGAGTATTTTATTTTCATAATTTGCTTAATTTTAATTTGCTCAACTTTTTGCTTCCAAATGATACAAATTCAGCCTAATTTGGTGCCTACTTTCAGGGCATTAATGATCAAAATTGTAGTTGAAATAGAAATGCTTCACCTTGATCCTGTCTCGTAAATTGTGGTGTGAGGATTTTTAATTACTCCAGCTCCTGTTGAAATCTGTAACATATATTTGTGTAGCTACTAATGATTGTTTAAGACAAGTTGTAATTATCCTTAAATTTTTAAGACAAATAATTTACCATTACTATAATGAAATGTGCTCTAATAAAGCGGAATGGACTAGTTCAGGATTGAGGCATAGTTTGTTGAATGATTGGACGCTTAATTTTTTATTAATTTGCTTACGTTCATTTGAGATTGGTGTTTGGTGATCTAATTAAAGAAGTCATTGATTCTGTTTTCGTTTTGTGGAAGATAAAATTTTATAAGATGGATTGGAGTGAAAATGAGTCCTCAGGATAGTATGTTATATTCATTATTAGTGACCTAAAATTAGGCTCATCTCATGTGTTTAAACCCAGCAGCAGACAAAAGCTTTCTATTTAAGTGGAGAGGGGTAGAGAGTAGGGCCTATTATCCACCGAGTTTCGAACCGTGAATCACTATAGGGAAAAGTTAGAATCTTTGTTGTTATCTAATGTGATTGCCTTGAAGTTTTGTGGTGATGCAAGATTTTCTTACTGCTTCTAGGTGGTAGTATAATAAAATTGGTGGCAGAGGTTTATGGTGTTGGATTTGAGTGATGCAGCTTATTGAAAATAAATTGTTGCATAATATTGTGGGAAGCATATGAACCTCAGGATATTTGGTGCTGAGTCTCCCTTTCTGGCAAATGGTTAAGATTTTTCTTCTTCATATTTAAATTCCCTTAAATGACTAGACAACTATTGCGGCTTTTATCTTCCACTATGCCGAGCATCATCTACTGTAGCTCACTTGGTTGTTTACCGTACTAACAACGTGAGAGTGAAATTATACCCTCTGTTCTAGTGTAAACTCAGAAAATAAGGCTTTTTTCTTCCACTATGTCGAGCATCATATACTGTAGCTTACTTGGCTGTTTCCTGTACTAACAACGTGAGAATGAAATTATACCCTCTGTTCTAGTGTAAACTCAGAAAATATTCTGGAGTACTCGTGACTAATGTAATAAAGAAATATTTGCTCTACAATATCCTAAGTTGCGGACTCTACCTTCAACATTATAGTCCTTTTGTCTAGTATTCGCTGGTGCAATATACATGTAGATTCCTTACAGAATATCTCTTAATATTTAGACTATCTGTATAGATCTATTTTTATAATTTTGAATTTTCTTAGCCGAATCCCAGCCCCCGTATCCATACCTGGATCCGCATCACTGAATCTTAAAATTAAGATTTTGTCGAATCTGACTCTCAGATCCATACCCGCATCGGATACCCGCACCTGAGTCCGAGCAATTTAGACAATATCTCGGAAGTACTAACTGGAATTTTATTATTTAAAGAGAGACATCAAGTTTAATGGTTGAACTAAAAAAGACAGTAGGTCCTTTTCTGTAAGATGGACGGCATGGATAGGAAACTCATAAAACTGACTCTATAACTACATATGAAACTATAAACTCCTCAACAAGAAATGCTAGTACAAATGATTGAATTATCTAAATGCCTCAACAAGAAAGAATTTTTTTGGAAATGGTTATATCTAAAACCAACATTACTCGGTAGATTACACTTCATAACATCCATAATTTCTCGAGTTTGAAATAAATTTTGGAGGGAGTGTCTTGTCAGAGCAGTTTTTGGCATGGTATTTTAGAGGAAGTCATGGTCAACACAAATGTAGTGATAGGGAAGTTAAGCTCTGGGGCATGTCATTCATACACTAATAAGTACCATGCAATTAATTGAGTTAAACTATTGTTAGTTATAACAAACCGAGATAATAATGTAATTCTACAACAATACAATAAACCCAGTTTAATCCCACAAGTGGGGTCTGAGGAGGGTAGTGTGTACGCAGACCCTACCCTTACCATGTGAAGGTAGAGAGGTTGTTTCTTGTAGACCCCCGGCCCAGTAAAAGCATAGTCACAACATTGTTGAAAAGAAATACAAGTAATGTAATTATGATTATTAGATTATACAACATCAGATAATGCATGGATTTTAGGTGGATATATATTTCTTGTTATATGTTGGTGATTCAGAATATAGGGATTTAGACTAACATTGCGTTTGTCTTGCAGTGCTACTTTATCTCTGAATTTTAATGCTTTAATCCTTTGAATGGTCTTAAACAATGTTACTTTAATCCTTGTATGAGCAATTTCATGGTGTAAGACAATTTCTGAATTTGCTATATTGTTAATAGGGTCATAGAGAACACCCAATTCTCTATGTGTTGTTCAAATGTGATGCTTTATTTTACATCAAACAACTGCCTTAGTTTGGACTTCTCGCTTTTGGTACAATTTCGTTCTACTTGTTATTTTTTATTTTTATAACTGTGGTATTCGGATCAGCTTGTGCACACCTTGATTGATTCCACGGGATACTTGCTACTTCCCACCAACAACAAATATCAGATAACTCTATCCATCAAGGCTTGGACAGATGGGAAGAAATCACATAGTGTTTTTCTGTCTCTGTTGGGATATGCCTTAGGCGGTATGTGTCTAGGCCCAAGACAATATTTGTGGACTTTGAGAACAAGCCGGACTTTGTTTTACCCCTTTGGACTTGCACCACCTAAGCCCAACGGATTTTCGGACTTAAAAAGAGTTATTATTAAGCCATCAACTCCAAGCTTGAGACCTATTTTTTTCTCTTTTCTCCTATCGACAATGGGCTCTACATTTCTTTTCCTTTTCTTGATAAGGTAAGGTAATTTTATTTATATCAATACCTAGAAGGGACAAAATAGAGTACAAAAGAAGCAGAATATCAAACTTTCATGCACCTAAAGGTGTGACCTAGTGGTCAATGAAGTGGGTGAGAACCATGAGGTCTCTGGTTCAAATCCCAGTAAATACTAGGTGATTTCTTCCCCATAAGAATATCAAACTTTGACTATTGACTCATAAGAGTCAGGAAAAATCCAAAAACTGTTACATACTATCCTAATGTGTTTCCTTTGCATCAGAAGTAAAAGTTCTGTAAGCATTTAAACTTGACAAAAGAAATGTTCTCACCCTTCCCTTCAACAAACCTCCTGCTTGTTTCAAGCCACACAGTCCAGATGATACACATGGGAATAGTCTTCCAAATCTATTTGCATCTGCTATCCACCCTATGTCCTTCCCAACATCATAGAAGTTGCTTGACATCTTGTGGCATTACCCATCTTACTCCAAACAGGTTGAGAAATAGAGACGTAATCTGCCGAGTGTAGCTGCAGTATAACAATAAATGGCTGCAATTCTCTGAAGAACTACTGCAAAAAAAAATAGCATCTGTTACATAGTGAAATATCCCTCTTCAATTTATCTTGAGTAAGACTTCTCCCTTGCTGCTACCAAAGCAAAACATGAAACTTTAGGTGGAGCATAGATTTACAAATCAATTCCCAAGCCCCGATCACCCTCCTGCTTTAGGAATCATTTATAGTGACTACTAACAGAATAAGATTCAGACTTGCTGGCCACCAAACCTGGGAATATCTCTTATTTTCATCTAGCACCATGTTGCACAATTGTTAGAAAAATCCAGAATTTGAAGTTAGAGTTAGTCAAGGTCAGAGTTGGCTTGAATAGGTTCTAGAGGTGGCTCTGCTAGGATTGCATTTGGTTTCAAGCATCTAGAAAACTTGAAGCCAACGGGTGTGGAGTCTTATTACTGCCAGCAATAAATGTCACTTCTTAGCACTCATTGGCTGGAGGCGGAGGGCAAGAGTAATGGCACTAAAACCATAGACAAGACTTGAAATGGACTTGTGACTAGTGTTTTTTTGAAATGGACTTGTGACTAGTGTTTTTTCTCCTGTTTAGTGGTGAGATAAATAGATGAGTCAAATGACTGCCTAGCAATGGCAGGAGCTCAAACTCCATTAGTCTAAAGCCAGGAGCAAACAAATAGTTGCTAGATATAATGAGGTTATGACGTGAGGATGCCTCATTTAAGGAGCTGAACATCATTGAACAGCTTGTTTTGCCAAGAAAAGAATAAGGAAAGCTTTTGTGGCAACCATTCAACAATCATTCAGTCAATCAACTAGCCTCAGTTTCAAACTAGTTCGAGTCGATTATATGAATTCTATATATCCATATCACTCAGTTGAACACCTTGCTTAATTGTTTTGCCAATGTTGCACTAATATTATTAGGAAATATAGTAGATTGTCACTCTAGGAATAGACAAATGAGGTTGCTCTAGTGACAAGAAGTCTCTACATCCGATTAACAGGTTGGGAGTTCGAGTCAACGAGGAAGCAAAGAGGGAAGGACCACTGTTGACTCCTGCGGATGAGGGTTGGGAGAATGGGGTTTTACTATATAAAAGAAAGATTGACAGCCAAGGAGTAAATGGAAAAGCTTTGCAACTAAAGTGCAAAGAAGTAGCTACAATGTTGATACACATCTTAACCTTAATTGTCTGCGCCTATCACAACGACCTCCCTGTTTGTTTCCCTGTTTAGCTAAGCACTCTGGCTGAATGTGTAATTTCTTGTTCAAGTTCCCTTTTCATCTGGAAGAATATTACATTGAATATGTTGCTAAAAAACAAGAATTATTGAAATATGACTAAGCTTTAGATGAGTGGCTCTAAGAGGAATTTGTCAGTGTTCAGTTGGAATATGTATTATATTTTAATTTTTTTTTTGATCAATTATGATGTTTATAATAGGTCATTGCAAGATGAGAAACTAATGAACTTAGTTTGTAAATTGCAATAATGGGAAAAATTTTCTTACTTTTAGAGTTTTTCTTTGCTTCTTTCCGCCATGATTTCATGTCAGCGTGTTGCTAATTAATGCACCTCAGGATCTGCTATAGATCTCCATCCAGTTAATTTTTTCCTACTATTTCTACAGATAGAGCCTCAAGTTGCACAAGGCAGCCTTGTCCTGTTCTTAAGAGAAATACATGATAAATTATGTGTTTCTAGTAATTAATGATGATCTTAAGTTCTGCCTTAAGAGTCTTATTTCTTCCTCACTTATTTTCACTTGCAATGAAGTGTATTCGTCTAATATTCTGTTTGTATCAACCTATTCCATTCACTTCCTTCTGTATTTTGTAGGATTACTATATGAAATGCTCAGGTCAGCCAAGTCAAAAGACTCAAAATCAGCATGGAAGGTAAGCGACTACATTCTGTTTCACAATTTGGAGAAATGCTTCCATTTATGAAATTTTGTACTGCAAATTATGTGATATTAAATGAAAATCTTGTTCCCTATCAATTCAATGCTGTAAATTTTAAAACTCTTAGCTTTATGACACTGGACTAATCATGTTATTGTTAGTATTCTTTAGGAACAATTTTTCGGAAAAATATTAGGAACTTTGTCTTATGTGTAAGATTTCATAGATCTCATTTATGGTATAAATTGTACTCTTCTGCCATCACACACCCGCCAACACAATTTGCTGCCTTTGAGGTTAGAAATGATTTTTGTTGCATTTCACATGCTGCTACTGTTGCATTTATGATGTGATCACCATTAATTCAACCTTTTTTCTCTTTTGGGAATTATAGCATTTCAGTTAGATCACACCTCAGATATTTATATAAATGGACTCAGGTTTCGGTCCTGGGGTTTTTCAACTTCGTGCTTTGGTTGGTGCTTGTCATATATCGTAGTTATAAAAAATATAAGAAGTCTATATACCAATTCATGACAAGGTTATGCCCCCACTTTTGTCGAAGTGGCTGGAAATACTTCTATTAAATTACCAAAGACTACAGGTTGATGAAACTCATAGACATCGCTTATTGATTGATCCTCTATCCTGCAGGTACTCATCATGGACAAACTAACCGTTAAAATAATGTCATACTCATGCAAGATGGCAGATATCACAGAGGAAGGAGTTTCATGTAAGTATTAAAAGACCAGTCTAATCGATATTCATTTTTACTTCTGTCTTGATTTGCTGATGAATCAAGTACTGATTGTTGTGTATGGTTATAAAAAAAAAATGAGGCTATCAAAAAAATACTGATGGTTGTTTATAAGTTTACCTTATCATAACAAAAAAGAATAAATTTGTCTATAAGGTTAACATGATTTCAGATGTGAGACATACTTGTGTATTTTGTGTATACACTTGCACATATGAACGTTAAATTTACATGTCCAAATTGAATAGATGGCTTTCGACATGTAGTTAAATATGCAAATTGTTTCGTTTTCCTCCTGGGTTTATGTGGTCTTAAAAGTTTCAGTGGAAGGTATACAAGATCATGCTGGTAGCGTCACAGAATGAAGTAAAGAACATTAATGATGTTGGTAGTGTCATGTAGCAGGTGACATCCCTGTTACAGTTATAATCTTACCCTCTTCAACCTGTTCACCTTTACGTTACTGAATGCAGTATTTTTACTCCTTTTTCTTTTGTGCCCTTGTATATTAGCAAGCTACATTTTCCAGTTTACCATATATAAAGGTGCAAAATTACCTTATCCATGACATTTCTGCGGATTATTATCTTTTCCTCTGAAGATGTGGGTTTAATCTATATTCTTTTACTGGTCGCCTTGTAGTTTTGTCCCGTTTCTGTTAAAGATTGTCAAACCTAAAGTTGGGCCGGAGAAACATGTATTAATGCCTGAGGAAAATATAAAACAAAGTCATATTGCTATAGAATATAGCAGCTAACAAAAATTTCATGAGACAAACACCATAGCATGTCCGGATCCTGTGGTCTGTCTGTTACTATTGTCTATTGGTAGATGATTGTTAATGAAAATTGATCTTGAATGAGTGAAATAGCATGTGCTCTCTGCTGGGTCTTTAGTGCAAAGGTGTGGGGTTCTGCAAATTCAGTGTCTACCTCTCTTGTATGATACTGAATTTGATCTTTAAAAGCATCTTTTCTGCAGTGGTTGAAGACATATACAAGCGACGGCAGCCGCTCCCCTCGATGGATGCTATATACTTCATCCAACCAACAAAAGAAAAGTACTGAATGCCCCCCTTATAATTTCTTTTTTTTGCCTACCTTATATAGTTCAATCTTTCATATCCTCTACCATTTTTAGGTTTATGTTTCTATGTTGCAAATTAAGTTCTTTTCGTTTTGTACCCTCAGTGCACTTGATTTGCACCACCTCCTGGGTAGATTTTTAGAAGAAAATAAAATGGAAGGGGGCAAAAAGCATGTACTGACAGTGGAACTCAAAGAACTCAGGATTTTGAGAAAAAGACAGATATTAAGTAGTGATAAAAATATAAAAGGATAGAGTGCAAATCACAAAAAAGAAATAACATTAGGTAGCAAACTGCTGCAAACGAGCATTTGTTTTTTGTTAATTGTGGGTGCTTAAATATTTATGGAATAAGTTGACTACATTTGTTGAGTTGATGGTCACAGTCACACCTTAATTTTGGAATCTTTATATTTGACACAATGTAATCATCAATGTTAATTTCTTACAAATTCCACAAATTATTTAGAATTCGAATTACTGAACTATTCGTAGTTGAACTCTTGTAGTGTTTTCCTATTTACAAATGTACTATGACCAATATGATATACCAATAAAATTAGCATTTATAATCCTGTCCAATCAAATGCTGTCACATTAAATCGAATGGAGAAGTTACCTTTTACACTTTGACTATGACTGTTGAGGACTTATACCACCACCAACAACAGCCCAGTATAATTCCACAAGTGAGGCTTGGGGAGGGTAGTGTATACGCAGACCTTACCCATACCCTGGGGTAGAGAGGTTATTTCTGATAGACCCTCGGCACAAGAAGATGAAATGCGACACTAGAATAGTAACAACAATATAACCAGAAAGATAGTACCTGCGAGCTAAGAATGGAAAAGCAATATCAATAATCAGTGCGGTGACAAGGTCCTAGAAAATAGTACGAGCACAACATGTACCACTAGCATACTGAAACACGACACTGACCGACTAGACTTACACACGGAAAGGAATAGAAAATCACTCAACAACCTACTAACCTTATGCTCTCCTTCCATACCTTCCTATCAAGGGCCATGTCCTCGGTGAGCTGGAGTTGCACCATGTCCTGCCTGATCACCTCTCCCCAATACTTCTTAGGCCGCCCTCTACCTCTTCTCATACCCGTCAGAGCCAACCATTCGCACCTCCTATGAATGAATACCATTTGTTGAGGACTTATACCTTTTGTTCTGATATGAATGAATACGGTCTTAGTAAATCTATTCTACTTCAGTTCTTTTTGACAAGTAAGGTAAACTTTTATGGATGTATGACCAGCAACAAGAGTGTGCTGGGGGATGTAATCAGTTACAAGCTTCTATTCTACTTTCGGTTTTGGTATCCTTCACCATAATATATGATGATAGAAGTTAAATTGGGGTCCCTAAGAATTTTTGAGGTTGCGGCATATTAAGTATGTGATAATTTTTGTTTTATTATCATGAACTTTTTACCCTTATCAGGGAGGAGTATGACTTTGTATCTTATCTGTGAATTTTTTTCTTTCTTCTTTTGTTTTTTATCTCTTCCTTTTGATAGGCAATCTTGTCTATGAACATCATTTAAAGGTAATCTTGTCTATGAATTTGCTTTGCATATAAGTTATCATGCAGAGTGTAGAGAGACACACAGATATTGCGAGCAATTAGTTTAATCACTCTTATCGCAAGCTCCATTTGTAATAGAGGTTTTACCATTCTGTTTTGGTTCTTCTCCAAGGGTGATCCACAAATTTGTGTGACGCTAGTTGTAGAACTTCTGTCGATAAGTGTTGTTATTACCATGCTAGCCCTTGTGTACTTTTAACTAATATCAGTCTTGCTGTTGATCCATACTTAAATATGTAGAGGTAGCTTCTCTGTCTTTACACATAAAGAACTTGTCATTAACCTTTTCTTTTGTTTGCAGTGTTGTGATGTTTCTATCTGACATGGCTGGTAAATCACCTTTGTACAGAAAGTACGTCCTGAAATATCTTACTCTTGAGTTCCATTCTGAAAGCCTTTTGTCTTGGGCATATATTTTTACTGACAGCTGTGCACTAGTTTGTTTACTTCCGTTGATAGAAATAATGAATTATAGCTATAAATGCACTAATCATATAATTGAAAGAAAGAAGTTACTTGACATCCTTTTTGATGGGGAAAAAGATACTATGTATAGGCGGAGGACATTTTGAGAGAAGGATAGGCTGCTCCGAGTATATGTTGATAAAGCGTTTTATCACTTAACCCCGTATGTTCAATCTCTCTGCGGAACTCTCTTATATCTAGGAGCTTTTGTCTAGACTAGTAAGATTCTATCAAGACCGCCCTATGCAGTAATTAACTTAAAGATAGATTTGTTCTTTGTGAAATTTCATGTTGTTTTTTGCTGAATGCACTATAACATAGTGCACATACAGTCCCACATAAATGCAACTTGTGCGAGAAGACAGCTGTTTAATAAGTTACCTGCACGGCCGCACCTCATTTAGACCTCTGTCCTTTTATGATAATGAGAGCACATATGGATATTCATGGTATGAGAAGCCGGTTGTTTATCTCAGCCTGGTCTATTCTCTATATCTTAAAGCCTGATGGTCAATTCCTTAGCTTCCCTTTCTAAAGATGGAGGGAAACTTGACTTCAAGGATAGGGAAACTTTAATATCTTAGATGTCAGAGTCTGATTTGCTTTGGGTTTTTTTCTCCTTTCTTTCTCTCTCATCCTCTACTCTTCTTTATTTCATTTTCAGGGCATTTGTCTTCTTTAGTTCACCTATTGCTAAAGAGTTGGTTAATTACATAAAGAGGGATTCAAGTGTTCTGTCTCGCATTGGTGCCTTGAGAGAAGTTATCATCCTTCTTTTGTGAATAATTTTACTTCTTATTGTTTTAGTTGGTCACGGTTCTTATTGAGGGTTTTGTTATGCAGATGAACTTGGAGTATTTTGCTAATGATATCCAGGTATTTGATGATGCATCAGTCAGAACATGAATTTTGTGATACTCTGCTTTGATTCCTGTGCTTAACTAGATAATGTAAGTTCTGAGGGGCTTTCCTCTGTTACCACTGATGCTGTGAGAAACCGAGGATCATATTGTAATATAGCAAACTTCTTTGACTGTTACTTCTTATGGTAAGAAGGTATTTCAATGCAACAGCTTTAAATATGGCATATTTTTGCCAGCAGATTTTCCCTGGGGGCTGTATAGAATACTGGTCTATGACGTTGCAAAATGGGTTGATTCCTTTTCTTGATATTTTTCGAAGAACCAGAGTTAAATAACATCATGCGCAGTTGGATGTCATACCTGAATTTTGATTTTCCTTCATATTTAGAGAAAGAACGTGATAATAAAGGAACTTATGTAGTGTATCAGTTCCTCTCTTCCTTCTGTGGTGTATGCATGTGAAAGGCAAAAAGAACATGATAGGTCCAATTATTCATTTGATATCCTGATGATATTCCCTTGGCTCTCAAGCACTTTTATCCTCTTCCATGCAGTTATTACACGTATGAATTATCACCTAGTCTGTAGCTTTTTAACCGAGAAATCCTCAAGGCCCAGCTGGCGTATAGCTTGTAACTCGGATGATAATGAGCCCATGGTAGGGTTCGAACTCGTGACATGTGTCTAACCTAGACATTAAGCTACTGTTACAATTGAACCAAAGCCCTGGGGCTCAGTCTGGAGCTTTTTCCTAACTCATTATTTTTTATCCACTTTAGTTCTTTCGCAGTGAAGGCACGCCCATATTTGATTGAGTGAAATCTTTTCTTTGCTCGCATTTCTTACTTTCCATGGCTCATCCAGTTAACAACTTGAAATGATTCGACACGAAAACAGAAGTTACATTGTTTTATATATCTAGAGTTTAACAACTGTATTCTAGTTGTCAGTTCCAGGATTTTCAAAGCTTCTTACTTAATCTTTTGTCGCTAATCTGAATGAGAAATGAGATTATGGGGGGGGGGGGGGGATGGTGGCCCTTCAGCAATGCATTGTCTAGGAAATTCTTTTGTATAATTTACTAATTTGGTCTTATAGTTGATAAACCATCTCTCTGAGACTTTGTAATCGATCTATCACTTCCTCTCACATGCATATTACCCTATAGTGTTTTACCACCGATAATGAGAGGGCGCTTGAAGAACTTTATGGAGATGATGAAGGTTCTCGAAAGGGTGATTTGTGTTTGAATGTGATGGCCAACCGTATTGCTACAGTGTTTGCTTCATTACGGGTAAGCATTTAGACCTTGATCTGGAGCTTCCGAGCGTAGAGACGCCCTTGCTAAAATTAATTTCTACAGGAATTTCCTTATGTGCGCTATCGCGCTGCGAAATCGCTTGATCCTACTACCATGACAACCTTTCGGGATTTAATTCCTACAAAGCTTGCAGCTTCTGTTTGGAATTCTCTTACAAAGTACAAATCTACTCTTCCTCACTTTCCACAGACAGAAACATGCGAGTTGCTTATTCTGGATAGATCAGTAGACCAGGTTTTAGTTGATGTTGTTTCCTCCATTCTCATGGTAATCTTGTCTATTTTTCATTTTCTTGACATGCTTCTCTGTCACCCTTTGTGTTACAGATTGCTCCCATTATACATGAGTGGACATATGATGCGATGTGCCATGACTTGTTAAACATGGAGGGAAATAAATATGTGCATGAGGTGAGTTGTGCCTTCTGAGTCTCTATAATGGGAAATGCTGTTGAATTTACCTAAAGAGTGACATTTTACTGTAAGGCTAGGTTCCTGGCAAAGCAGGTGGCCCTCCTGAGAAGAAAGAGGTTCTTTTGGAGGATCACGATCCTATTTGGTTAGAGCTCCGCCATGCACACATTGCAGATGTAGGTCTTGTGCATAACTAGCTTTTAAATCTGGAATAGTATGTGTTTATGCTATCTCTAACCAGTAATTGGTTTGTCAGGCTAGTGAGAGGTTGCATGAGAAGATGACAAACTTTGTGTCAAAGAATAAAGCTGCTCAAATGCATCAAGGTTCAAGGTCAGTCGTAATTACGCAGTTTATGAGACCTTTTCTAAACTTTCTCAATTTAATGCGTCTGGGAAAATGCTTTGTCATGATACAAATAAAAAATTTATGCAATCTGCAAGAGGTGATATCTGGGATGTAAGTATCTAGGATTCTAGTTGATTCGGACAATGGGTGACCTAAGAGTATATGAGATGCTGTAGCAATCTAAATCGAAAACTTTATATTTACAAGTTGGACACCTGTTAGGCTATCTTCATCTACTGGAAAACGTCTTTTTATTCTTTAGATTCTAATTCTGATAGGTTATGTTGCTTACTCCACTTTTTCTCGAAATTGTAGAGACGGTGGTCAATTATCTACACGGGATTTGCAAAAGATGGTTCAGGCTTTACCTCAATACAGTGAACAAATTGAGAAGCTCTCCCTCCATGTTGATGTGAGTCTTCCGAAAATTTTACTTGGTGGTTAGATTTTTTAAGTATGAAATTTGATCCTTTATCTGCACTTTTGAATGTAAAGCAACTAAAGATGCTATAAGAGACAATTTTTATGTAATTCATTAAGCCTTATTGTGAACTGCTGTAGGCTCTAGCTCTCTGTAATTTTATCATCTAAATTTTTAGAAATTGTTTATGAAAAGACTACAGGCATTTGGGATTCTATGCTAACATGTTTCATCTAATCCAATTTTCCTTATTATTTTTCCAACTATATTAACATTACTCTACTTATATAAAATGCAAGTCAAATTAAGTCAATTTGCATGCCTAGTCAAAACTATCTTAAACAACATAAAAAATGGAGGTGAAATATATTTGACCAACATCCTTTATCCCTAAGAGTGCAAGACGAGTTGATTCTGTCTTTCAGTCAATTTTTATTCTTATTCCTCTAAGATGCTAGTCAGATTTACTCACTTCTTATATCTACTCAAACTCTGTTGTATTAGATAGAGAGAGAGACATATATAAGAAACACATCCAGATACTACTAACACGTGTCAGAAAAAATGATGGCATCTACTGATAAATGGTTGCCACATCTTATCCAGAAAAAGAAAAAGAAATGTTAAATGCCATGAACAGGTTGCTGCAATGATCCATTGACTCTTGCAAGTATTAAAACACACTGTATTTTCCAGTGCTTCACTTGAGCTAGCACATTATTCTGTGTGATCTATGAGTTTATCTTTGATGAGGAAAGTTTCATTCTGATGGTGACTGGTCAGGGGACGTTCTGAGTAGCTGTAGAGTAATTCTTTGATTTTTTGTGTGCTGGTGGAATAACCTTTAACAGGTCATCTGTTACTTGAGCACATATTAATTTAGAGTTTTGGTGGATAAAATCTTTTATTGAAGACGTCTTCAGTGTGTTGTGATGACCATGCCTTTTTTTCCCCTAATCCAGATTGCTGGGAAGCTAAACAGAATTATTAGGGAGTCAAGTCTAAAAGAAATTGGACAATTAGAGCAGAACCTTGTTTTCGGAGACGCAGGAACTAAGGATCTGATCAATTTCCTGAGAGTTAATCAGGTAGAGATGGTATAGGTTGTTAGACCTCCATAATGTAGATCTGTTTATCTGAGCAATTAGCTTTGGTCTGCAGGATGTGACACGGGAAAACAAGTTACGCTTATTGATGATTTATGCAGCTGTTCATCCTGAGAAGCTTGAAAGTGACAAACTCTCCAAGTTAATGGAGGTTGGTGATTTATGTTGCATCTCTAATATCTTATTTCGGACAAGTTTATCACCATATTTGGAGATTCTTTTATTCTTGGGTGAACTACTAACAGCTTGAAAACCTAAATAAAGTGGTCGCTACTGCATGTTATGGTCTTCTCAGTGGTCCAAAACACAATTTTGCTGTTTGATTTGAATTCTCACCTTTCGGCATTGTTTAATTCTGATTCCTTTTCATGTTAACTTGTGTCTTGTGGAACTGCATTGACTATTTGATTTTACTTTAATCTATTCTGAATGGTTGACAACGCTGCTCTAATTCTATGGTGACTATTTTGTACATATGAGCATTCACATTCTTATCCCTTTAGTTGGCGAGATTGCCCCAAGATGACATGAATGCTGTGTACAATATGAGATTGCTGGAGGGATCATCGGATAATAAGAAAAGCTCACTAGGACCTTTCTCTCTCAAGTTTGACGTTCACAAGGTACACGATTGGCTGTGAAATGGTTTTCATTTATGATGAGCTCCTACTGATGTAGATTTCCTTGTTCTATTTTCTCTGACAGAAGAAGCACGCTGCTAGAAAAGACCGTACCGATGAAGCAGCAACATGGCAATTGTCTCGTTTTTACCCAATAATAGAGGTGAGCGACATGGGGTGTAAACACCATATTTATGAATGGCTGATTCTGACTATGTTTGGTTGTCATTGTTCTACATGTAAAGCCAAATATGTCAATAGGCTTGACAATTCAGGTCGCTTCCACATTCCTCTCCCCTCACAATCCCCACCCCCCCAAAAAAAAAAAAAACCAAAACCAACAGAAAAAAGGGACAAAGAACAAAGTTCAGTGGACATGACTATTAGCTCCCACAGTTGGAAGAAAATCTAATATCAGGGTCCAGAGTCACTGCTTTGTGTTGGTTGAGATAACTGATCAAAGATTTTCTAATCTTGCAGGAACTTGTTGAAAAACTCAGTAAAGGGGAACTACCGAAGAATGATTATCCCTGCATGAATGATCCAAGTCCAACTTTTCATGGGACCTCTCAGTCTGCATCAGTACGAGCAAATCAAGTTCCAACACCTCATTCAATGAGATCGAGAAGGACGGCTACGTGGGCCCGCCCTCGAAATTCTGATGATGGCTATTCAAGGTACATCTTATTGCACCTGACCATTATATGTCATGATATCATTTGTGCCAACACTAGGCAATAATTGAAAGGAAGTGCTGGTTTTCCCTTTGCACTGCACATTTGCCCACTCGCTAATCTTGCACCTGAGGGGATTAGCAGTCTGAATTCTTTCATTTTCTTGTAGTGATTCAATTCTGAGGCATGCATCAAGTGATTTCAAGAAAATGGGTCAACGTATTTTTGTATTTATAGTTGGTGGGGCTACACGATCAGAGGTATTATTTTCTCTAACTTTACACTTTCTGTGCTAGGCTCATATTTGGTTTTCTTGGTAGGGTTTTAATGTTTTAAGATTAAATGTGATATGCATTAATCTTAAAGTTATTTCCTTCTATGATTTTCAGTTGCGGGCTTGTCATAAGTTAACTACGAAGCTGAAGAGAGAAGTAGTTCTAGGTTCATCGAGCCTCGATGACCCTCCACAATTCATTACGGTATGACACTCCATCTGCTTCCTCCCACACTGCTAACTGTTGGTTTTTGTAAAAATGGAAGGCGATCACTTTTTCATTTTTGAGTATCTTCGATAAGACATGTCCTTTCCTGAGTCTTGTTTTACATTTTTCTTGCATACCTGCTTCTCTTGTATTATTTTGGACCACAATTACATTTGTAGAAAAGCTGGAGACACGTGAATCTCTGGACTCCATGATTTGTTAATCGGAGCACTAGTTGTAGAGCTTAACTTATCGTACCCTTTCAAGTTCTATATGCTAGATTTCCGATAATGCAGTATCAGGGTTGAAGTTTAAGATATAAATGCTCACACTGACTTGTGATGGTTGATTTTGTTGCAGAAATTAAAGCTCTTGACTGCAGATGAACTCTCGTTGGATGATTTGCAGATCTAGAAATGAATTGCTGGTGGAGATTGCAAGCAAATTCTCTAAGTTCCGAGGCTATCTTTCCAATTGTAATCATACCGAACTACGTTGATTCATTTCCATTTTTGACGTCTTTTGGTAGATGTCTGGCACGCTGAAGGGTAATGCAGAGTTGCGGGAGCATTCAGATTCCCCAGAATGTTAGGCCACAAGTTATGCTTTATCAATGTGCCAAAAAAATGGGGTTTTGGTTGTGTTGTATCATTTTTATAGGTCCCATTCAAGACTGCATTGTGTGTATAATGTCATTTCTGTTAATATAGAGGGCCATTTGGAAGAAAAATGCTATGATTTGGTGTTTCTTTAATTTGATGTTTCTTTCTTAGAAACTTTTCTTTTTTCACATCTCTTTTCCGCACAGAATTTAGGAATTTAGAGAATAATAAAATGAAGATTTCCTGATTCAAAGAACCAACAAAATTCTTAGATGTGTAGCAGTCGCTACTAGTAAATAACTATAACTATGTCAGTACCAAACAAGTTGGAGTTGGGGTTGGCTACTAGTAAGTAATCATAAAAATTCCATACAAGACTAAAACTAGTATGTAGTATTTTTTCCAAGTAACGAAAAAATGGAGTACATCGTTAAATAGTACAATGAAGTACGTTGTATTTTGCCAAACAATCCATGATTTTAATCTAGCTTTCGCCCTTGGGGACATGATAGCTCCTTCAAATCAGTAGTAAATATCCATTGGTGAGCCTAAAATGCTAGCTTCGCTGTTCCTTTGCCTTCTTGTCGAAAAATACTTCTGCTTTTCTTTTCTTGCTTTCGCCTACAAGTCTTTTGACGTATGAAATATATCCATCCACGTTGAATTTCCTCTTGCAACCTGCATAGTTCATGTACCGTATTTTCCCAAATACGGGACGCTCTCGCCAACCCTGTAGGCCAAACATGAAAAGTTTCAGTTCAGTTACTTACTGCAAGCAAATAAAATGTGACAGAGAGTTGTTTCACTGAAGTTACAAACTTAATCTTCTCATACCCGGAAACCCACTCCTGGGATGGTACAAATCAACTAGGAGCATTACAGTTACATGTCATATCAGTATATTGAGTATTGGGTTGATAGTAATTCCAAACCTCAGTAACACATTGGTATTTAGATTTTGCATAGCAATTCGTTTGGTGTAAATACTGACACTCAGTAAGTGTTAGCTTAGAGAAAATATTGTGTGCTATTATTTGGATGACAATGTGAGCAGTAATAAAGAAAATAAGACAATAATTTTAATGTGATATTGAAGGGATTAAATGGTCCAATAACAACCTGGTCGTGTAAGCCACATATTGACCACATGCATCCAACATAACCACTAGGATCCCTTCCATCAATATGATACTGCAAGAAAGAAAGCAGATTTAGATCAGAACTCTGATGCATCTCCAAAGGTAATTATGTTGGCAGATTACCTTGTCATTCAAATATATCGTGATGGCCAGAGCTTCTTCTGGTCCACTTGTCCATTCGAGTATCTTTTTAGCCCAATACATCCTGCATAAAATTTTGCAATCTGGAACTTAGCAAAAAGCAATAACTTTGTTCGTCTCTTTCACTTTTCTGGTTTTGGTCAAAGAAGTTGAAAAAACGAGAATTTAAGCACTATGTCTTGATAAAAGAAGAAAGTTATTGAGAAAAAGAGGAGACAGTAAAATCACAAAATGAAAGTTATTGAGAAGAAGGGCAGAGAGTAGAATCACAGAACAGAAAATTAGTAAGATCCCAATCTCTTGGTGAATCAAAGAGAGTGTAGCCATAAAACATTAAACTGCATGAAAACAACAAGCTGATAAAAGCTGACTTGTTCTATACAATTATGCACCAGTTTTTATCCTTGTTCATGTTAGAAAGAGAAGTGAGAAGCACCAGGAAATGGAAAACCTGCTATGTTAGCTGATAAGATCTATTCATCAAATTACCTTTTCATTTCGCTTCCTTTTATATTTTCAACCAGAAACCTACATCTCCTTTTTCTTTTGGCTGATAATATCAGTTTTCTGAAAGAAATAACTAACTTGTGCATCTTCTATCACATTAGAAATCTAGTTATCCCAGACAAGGTTCTCTTCCATACAACTGTTCTATGGAACTATAATATACTTCCTAAAAATGTTCTAAACAGGCTGGAAAACCAAACAGATACAATACAAGAAACAAGCATAATTAAGTGAAGTAGAAGACCAGATAACATATCAGGGTGGAATAACTCGTCATGAATTCAACTAGCAGTTGAAGACAAATGCCCAGCAGCATTACTTGCCTCATAAAACCATGCATTTTTCCATAGTGAACCATCTCTAACTGAGAAGCATTCCAAAGCTGAAACCCAAAAAGAACCACTAATCAATAAACAAGTTGGAAAACATATTAGAACGCATATTAACTGAAACGAAAAAAAAAATGACCATGTCACAGCAAGATGTGAGGAGGATTCAGCTAGAAGCCTAAAAGCGACAGATGAAATAGCAGTGCCATGCTAAGATCTTCAAATCAGATTGATAACTCTTTCTTCACTACATAGTGTTATCACGCTTTTGGCACTGCTTGTTAACGTAAAAATTAAGATGAAGAGGTAACTTACAGGGTCTGCAGTTTGTGCCTTCTCCAATTGCTCTCGCCTGCAAAAGACCATATTCACTTCCAACTTCAATACCATGCAAAAGTAGTTACTACTCCAGCATCTTACGACAAGCGTTTTGTTTCATCTTCAAATAAACTCTTATCAATTTAAGATTCGCAGAACATATAGTTAAGAAGCTTCTTCATTTTCTTGCTTACTCTATCTACTGAAAAAGCAAAAGAAAGCATTTTACTCACGTGTATATATGTTCACGCTTATCAGATGCATGTTCCATCAAGGTTTTACGTGCCCATTCCCATGCACCCAGTAATGAATCATATCGAGGCTGGTAGTAGCAAAAGTTATCAGCAAGCTCTCTGCGCACAATCAATTCCTCCAGAAATGTGTCAACTGGCTGCATAAGCAATAATTAACCAAATAAACTTCACATCAGGACACTAATAATGGATAATCAATCTTGAGGCAATATGAAACTCAATAAAAATGAGAGCGATTACTAAAAGTTCCAAATATGTTTGAAATACTCACACTGCACAATGGCAAAGCTTATCTTACAGTCAATGAGCCAACTGTTAGTAAAACCATGTTTGGTTGTGGTATAAAGAGTAGGAAATGAAGTGGAACTAAATGTGGACCGGTAAAGTGCATTTGCAGCAATTGATAAGGAAGTAAAAGGTGAGATGAAGTGGAGAAGGAGTGCCCCTCCACAGCTTCCCCCAGTACTGGAATGAAGGGAGGAACAATACCCCTTTAATCAACTTTGAGATGATGTGGAGATGAGTATCTTCAAACTCCTCCCCCCCACCCCCCCCCCCAAAAAAAAAAAAAAAAAAAAGGAACAAAACGAGGAACAATGCCACTTTAATTTTGAGATGAAGTGGAGAGAATGAGTATCCCTCCACAACACCCCCAAAACTCGAACGAAGGGAGGAACAATGCCACCTTAGGTTTCTATCCAACCATACCAAAGAAATGGGGAAAATATCGTCAACACTTCACCTATGTGAAGCAAAACACCAATTTTCTCTCTTTTACCCCCACAATTCCGTCCTGGAACAAAATATACCGCAACAGGAGGCAAGTAATTTATCGACCTAGTTCTATAGACTGGAGAAAGGATTTCATAGTAAGCAAAATTATAGCACAAACATAGATAGATGGATATGATTCCACAACCTGGCTATAAAGTTTCCGAACTTTGCTTGCTTCTAAAGCACATCGCTGTGCTGATATCTGCCCAAAGTGCAAATAAGGAGAAAGACCAGAAAGTGCTTGGGGTTTCAGAGGGTTGTTCCGGTCTGTTGAATAATTCTTCAACCTAACCGTCAGGAACCCATTTTTACTTCCCATAAGCACTTCCAATGCAGCATCTTCACCTGGTTCACACCATTCAAGTTCAGGAACTTCTGCTCCTTTCCTGGTGCACTGGTCAATTTATAGCATTTGTGGGCCAAAAATAAAAGTTAACTACATTGTTAGACCAGAGAGAATATCTGACCTTACGACATCGGCAATTAGTTTTGGCCAATCAATTGGAGGGTTTGAAGACGACCACTTTATCTTGGGAGGCCCTATTGCAGGTAATTCGATTAGATACTCAGGAAGCAGCTTATTTATTTTACCCCGTATGGTTTTAGCACTGTATTCCAATTTATTTGATGCCACCCAAACAGGAACAACATTGTGCGCATCAACCTCGTGTACTGTTACCGACTCACTCACACTCTCACAAACTTTTTCTTTCCAGCTCCTCACATCCCTCAAAGGTGAGTAATCCGTTACTAAAAGAGAAGCTCCACATTCTTTCAGAAAATTGGGAATTGTGTCTACAGCTTCTCCCTGTTCAAGATAAACCATTGCATAATGAGCTTAAAAAAGATTTCTAATAAACCATTGCATAATGAGCTTAAAAAAGATTTCTAATAAGTAAGGACAAAAGAACATATGGAAAATGTAGCATAATAAATATCAATCTAATGGTTATCTTCCGTGTTTCAGTACAAAATCATGGACAATCTAAAAGTTAGAAGCATATGCATATATGCAATGGAGCAGCGGAAAAGATAATGAAACACACCATGATGTTTAATCATAACTGATCAATCAATTAATGGATCAACTACTCTCAATCTCAAACTAGCTGGAGTCAGCTCTACGAATTTTCAATATCCATTCTGCTGTATTCGTGCTCATTCCATTCTAATGCTTATACTCATAAGAGTTCTCTAAAACTAGAAATGATCTGTAACTCACTTAATCCATGCCGTTCATAATAAACAAGTGAAACGAACATTTTTCAAATACATTTCTACTTTACGGATAATTAAGTTAGTACTTTTTTTTTCTTAAAACATGTTTTACACTATATAGGTGTTATCGACAATTTCAGCTGCTGATTAACTAAAAACATGCTAATAAAAAGAATTTAAGCTGTAAACACACACAAGATAAATAACAAGTATACCTAAATATGAAAAGATATAAAAAAATAACAAATCTTTTACCTGAAATAGAAAAAAGGGAATTTGAAGAGTACTTTCGAGGTTGCTATGAAGTTTTTGAAGGCCTCTAAGCATAAACCCTAACTGTCTAGCTTTTGCACCTAAGAACTGATCAAACAAATTGAAAGCAATAGCTACTGGTACATTTGCTTTGTTAGCCTCATCAACGGCGTGGATTAACGCCCAGTTATCTCTTATCCGTTGATCTCTGAACATCCAGTACACTACCGGTCCAACCAACGGTCCTGATCCTTGCTTCAGGACCCGGATCCGACCCGACTGAACGACAGGGATCGGAGATGCCATGGGAGAAAGACGGCCAAACAACAACTGTGCTAACGTGGACCGGACTGCGTAGGTTAAAAGGGTTTTCGTGTGAACAATGGGTGAGCTTCGTGTTTTGAGTTTTCGTACAGCTGAGAGTTAATGGAGGGAAATATGAAACCGTTAACGGTTGTGGTATTTGAATGGGACACGTAGTTCATTCTGATTGGTTGAATTTGTTGGGTATTTCGGCATTTATGATTTTGGGCCGACACAATTGAGTGCAGCTTTAGGAAAAGGAAATTTTACACCCCGTAGAAAAGCTTTATACCCTATTTATTTTAAATAAATAATATTTTAAAAAATTATATTATATAGTTACCTTTTACCCTTTATAGCAAAATATTTAATTATGGTTACATCCTACCTTTAAGCCACAATATACGATAATTATTATTTTTCTCTCTTCTTTTTAAGATTTTCTCTCACCTAATCACGTTAAAATTCACAAACCACGTTCTCTCTCTCTCTTTTTTGATACACTTTACTCTCTTCTCCCATAAAACCACGTTTCAGACATCTTCTCCCACAATTCGCGCTCCACAGTTGAATTATCTCCCATTGCCTAGGTCTCCCCCATTCGCACTCCCAGTTGAATTCTCTCTAAAATATCGGTTTTATTTTTCTGATACAAGTTTTTAGGGTAAGTATTTAGCTTTTTCGATTTTGATACAAGTATTTAGCTTCTTAGATTTGGATACAAATTTTTTTTTTGCTTCTTAAACAATAACCATAGTTATTGTTCGTACAACAGAAAGCTTTCGTTTTTATCTCCAATGTCGGATTCAACGTCACACAAGATGGTAACTAGAGGTATACCAACCAAATAACTCAATTTCGATGGGTCCTCTTCCTATTTGCAAATCACTCAAGCGGAGTCGGAATTTGCAGGTGTATCATCAAATACATCTTCAGAGAGAGAAGAACTAAATTACACAATGACAAATAGAAAGAAGTCCAAGTTGAGAAATCTTCAAAAGAAAAAAAAATTCTAGTTGCGGAAAAGAGGAAAAAACTTATGAATGATGCTTCATGTGTCAAGATTAAGAATGTTGATGCAAAAAAAAGTTCGGATACCCGACACAAAAAGGTAATTATTATTGTATCAATATGTATTCAAAGTAGTCAACGCTTATGTGTATATTGATGAATTCATAATATTTAATGTGTTTTATATGTATGTTGATGTATTCATAAGTATTCAAACAATCCATAACTCATTGGCACATTTACAATGTCATTCACTGAGTTGTGCTTACGTAGTCTACTATATGTTGTATTTAAATATATTTAGATGTATTCAAATTTATTATGTGTAGGTTTGAAAGCCTTATGTTAACTTTCATGTTTGTGCTTGTTTAGCTACACTTGTGAGTTTAATTGTTTTCTCTAAAATGACTGACCTAAGTTCTAATGAGTTTCTGTGATTGATTCAAAGATTGTGGTTCTATGTCAATTCTATGTGCTGCTATCATGTTTATTAGCCTAATTCAGACTATATCCATAATTGTTTTTAAAATTTTGATTAAGGGTTGTACCTCTCTGTTGGATTAGTAATGGTGTTAATGATTAGTAATGGGTTAATATAGCTATGCTCTATAGTCCAACATGTATTTCGTACCCCTGAGTATTTTTCATATCGTATCTAGTTGTATTTATATGTATTCGTAACACCTAATGAGTTTATGTATTCATTCTGAATATAAAACCTTTTTAAAAATTCTTGTTTGTATGCATGAAATAAAACTGTTTGTGAAACAGCTGCCAAGATTATCACCGCATATTTGTTCATATACAAACACAAACATAGTATCCGATCTCAAAGAAAAGCTTACTCCAGGACAGTATAAACTATTGAGTTCTACTTGTTTTGGAAGTCTCCTTGATATGGATCAATGTGAGGTACAACATCAGCTCTTCAGGTGCTTCATGATTTTACGGTTAGAAGGAAGTACTGATGATGTATTTTCAATATACGTCAATGGTACAATAATTTCCTTCTCAATCAAGGAGTTTGTGCTCATCACTAGTCTCAAATGTGTTGGTGACCCACTTGAATTTAAGTTCAAAACAAAGGTGCCCAATCGTATTGTTCAGACATACTTTGGCGGTGCAAAGCTGGTAAAAAAGGAAGCTTTATTGTCATGCTTTGATGAAAAGAAATGGGGTGATGACAACGATGGGGATGCCATCAAGATAGCATTGTTGTATCTCATACACACATGGATATTTTCATCAGACAAGAAAACCACAACCATCCCACGAGTACATTTTGACTTGGTCGAGAGTGGGAGATACTCTGATTATCCATGGGGTACTTTTGCATTCAACTATCTTATTACATCTATTAGTAAGAAAATGGATTATCATAAGAAGTACTATAGTATACCTGGGATGCCTCTTGCCATGCAAGTTTGGTTTTATGAGTGCTGTTCAAAGGTTGACCTCAAAATTGCAAAGCACCTTGGTAATCGGATACCCAGGTTACTCAATTGGAGAACCACTGTAAATCAACCAACTTATGCCTATCTGATGAATGACATGTTCAAAGACCAGGGAAACATGGTAAGTTACTATTTCTTAAGTTCCTGATATTTAATTTTGCATACAATATTTGATAAGTCCAGAGATCTGCATACAACATATATTTGAATAAGTACTATATTTTCAAGTTGCATACAACCTACAGTTCCATACAACTACATACAACATAATCTACATACAACATACATATGCATACAACATACATCTACATACAACCTATATTTCTCATTTGCATATAACATTCATCTGCATACAACTATACTTTCTATTTGCATACAGCCTACAGTTGCACACAAGCAAAATTTAAATATAGGTTGTATATAACATACAATTTTGATTTTCAGATTGTTTACAACAACATCCACCCAAGTGACATAGAGCTTACTGTTATTCAGATTCCTCTGGGAGGTATTGAGGTAGATAACAGTCCTACCAATACTCATTCAGACAAGCATGTAGATGATCCAGATGACTTTAGTCCTACACCGCAACTTCAGCCTGTGAACAAATATGATGCAAGTGTTGGACCTTTTTCATCTCCGCCCCACAAGAAGTGCAAATAGCAGATTATAGATCCCTCAAAGGCAGAGACTAAACCCAAGATCGGGAGTAGTTCCGTTATGTCATTTATGACTTGCCTGCAAAAATTTGGTGTCATTCTGAGTAGTATAGGTCGGTTCGGCGCGTTGTTAGCGAAGTCAAGAAAACTTAAAGTTACTAAGTTTGGTTCTAGGGGTTTTGAGGTGTGATTTTGACTTTTAGCATTGTTTTGGGTGTTCCGAAGGCTCGAGCGAGTCCGTATTATGATTTGGGACTTGTTGGTATATTTGGACGGGGGCTCGGGTGGGCCCAGGTGCCTCCCGGACACCACACGAGGGCAAAAACCAGCTGAAATAGTTGTTGGTGCGCTTGTTCTGGTGTGATCCACAGATGCGGTTTCCTAGTCGCACGTGCGATCCCCAACGGGCAGTCCATTTCTCGCAGGTGCGGTCTCCCCTCCGCAGGTGCGGGCCCAGGCTTCCTCTTCCATTTCCGCAGGTGCGAGCCTTTTCTCGCAGGTGCGAGATCGCAAGTGTGGTCCTCGAGCCGCAGGTGCGGAAACACTGTCAGATAGTGTGTTTCTTAAATACGGGATTTCTTCATTTGACTTCATTTTCTTCCTCCATTAGAGCACTTGAGAGATTGGAAAAAGGGCTTAACGATCCAACCACTGAAAGGTAAGTAGATTCTATCTTAGAGTTAGTTAATGCATGCATTCTTAGTGTAATTTAACTACTTAATTAGTGAAAATTTAGGAATGTGGGTAGTAACCTAGGGCCTTCGAGAATTTAGAAAATTACCCGTGAATTGGCTATGAAATCTTTCAAAAATCGTATATTAATATCCTTAGGCTATGGGTGAGCGCTTCCTTCGAATTTTTTTGGAATCCGAGCATGCGGGCCCGGGGTTAGATTTTGGGATTTCTTCAAGAATGGTGAATTTGACTAAATAATAGGAGAATTCCATGCTTAGAGTATGAATTGATATATTTGTATAACATTTGGCTAGTTTCGAGTCCGTGGGTGTCGAGTTCGGAGTTTCAGGCGCATTCTTGACCCGGGGAGTAGGTGCGAGGCGAGGTGAGTCTCCTTTCTAACCTTGTAAGAGGGAACTGTCCCCCTAGCTGATTTAAATGCTATATGTGATAATTTTGGGGGCTACGTATGTACAAAGTGACGAGAGTCCGTACGTAGCGGCTATTACTATTATGTCTGGGTAGTTAGGCCCACATCATGCCTTGTGTTTTACTTGATATGAACTATATGCTTAATAAATTAAATGTTACATGTTTCTTACTTCCCTGAGGTCATGAAATTTGAGAAAATTGTAAGGAATTGTTCACTGAAAAGTAATTTAAAAAGGAATAATGTGTGTGCATGTGACCACTTCGCAATTTACATTCTGCGAGCGGAGTGTGATTTCCCCCACTCTTATGGGAACAGGCCGTACGCCACGGCGGATTGAGAGATGCACTTTTGGTATGGGCCGTTCGATCCTCGACAGTGCATAGAGAGGATTGAGAGATGCACTTTTGGTACGTGCCGTTCGATCCTCGGCAGTGCATAGAGGTGAGTACTTTGTGGATAGGTGCACTTATAGTTCGGGCCGTTCGACCCTCGGCAGTGCACGAACATGACTATCTTATGACTCTGGCCGGTTGTCCTTACCCTGTATGCGCATGGTATATTTAATTTACTAAATTCATGGATATTGATTTGACAGATATATGGGGGAAAGTGAAGTAGTAATTGTTTTATTCATTACAATACTTCCTTTGATTTCAGTACCTTATATATATATATTTGTTGCTTCACTGCCTTTACATGCCTACCATTTCTATTATATTGTTGGACCTTAGTGAGTGTCATGTCGACCTCTCGTCACTATCTCTTCGAGGTTAGGCGGGATACTCACTGGGTACATATATATATTTATCTACTCATACTACACTTTTGTACTTAATTATACAGGTTCTGAGGCTGGTGTATCTGGTTGTCGTACCGAAGCTTGACTTGATATTGGACAAACCTGACTTCACGGTGAGCTGCTTTTCGTCCTGATGATCTCCAGCAGCACCATGGGGTTTTCTTTTGCTTATTTCCCGTCTATTTCCTTCAGAAAGTGGGACTGTATATTATATCTTTTGTATATTCTGTTAGTATGCCCGTAGGACTTGTGACACTAGTTCCTATCACACACGTGATGGTTATTATGGGTTTCGGGTTGTATATATATATATATTGGCTCACACCTCTTCATGACTGCTTTTGATTAAAACTGGCTAATTGTCCTTGTCGATTCATGTTTTAAGTTTTAAAAACTGAGTATATGTTAAAGTGTTTAATCTAATAATAAAGAACCTTTAGTAAATTGAGAGTTGGCTTGCCTGGCCCCGCTGTTGGGCGCCATCACGACCTAAGATAGGATTTTGGGTCGTGACAACATGGTATCAGAGCACTAGGTTCACGTAAGTCTCACGGTTCACGGGCAAACCTAGTAGAGTCTTGCGGATCGATACTGAGACGTCTGTACCTATCTTTAGGAGGATATAGGGTGTTAGGAAACCTCTCTTTATTCTTATTCTATCGTGCAGTCGATGATTTACTAAATTCATTCTTCTATTCTCACAGATGCTGAGGACGCGTGCATCTGATGTTCTAGGCCCGGGAAGGGCCGCTAGCCCCGTTGTCCGAGGCTGCGCCAGAGGCCGGGGGAGGGCACCGGCCAACGGTAGAGGATGAGGGAATCCCAGAGCTATTCCTGTTCCACCACCAGAGGACCCTATTATAGAGGAGCAGAACTAGATGCCTCCAGCAGATCCTGCACCAGTAGACTTCATGACGGCGCCAGGCTTCTAGGCAGTCATGGGCCGTATGATGAGATTTATGGACACCATGTCCCAAGTTGGTTTGTTTCCAGCAGATCCTGCCACTTCTCAGGCGGGAGGGAGTCCAAACCCCTACTACCCCAGCTGCAGGCTAAACAACAGCGTTACATCATACCTCGGGTACATTGCCCGTGAGTGGGGTCCAGTCGGTTGCAGCAGCACCTGAGCCCAGACCAGCTGCGGACGGTGATCCACAGAAGTTATTGGATAGATGGACCCTATTGCACCCTCCATTCTTTGGGGGTGAGCGAGGCGAGGATGCCCAAAATTTTGTGGATAGGTGCAGGGACAGACTGCACAACATGAGGATACTAGAGTCCCATGGAGTGAATTTCACTACCTTTTAGTTGGAGGGAAGAGCTCGTAGGTGGTGGCAGTCCTATATTCTTAGCAGTCCAGCAGGTTATCCTCATGTCACTTGGGATCAGTTCACGCAGATGTTTCTGGATAGATATATCCCACCCTCTGAGAGGGAAGAGCTGCGGTATCAGTTTGAGCGGTTAGAGCAGGGACATATGTCAGTGACAGATTATGAGGCCAGATTTTCAGATTTGTCTCGCCATGCACTCATGATACTACCTACTGATGCAGAGAGGATGCTGAGATTTGTGGCTGGGTTGCATCCAGGTATTAGGGCCACCATGGCCCAATAGGTGGAGATGGGTACTCCTTATCAGCTCGTGGTAGAGATTGCCCCCAAGATCGAGGGGTATCGGTCGAGGAGCAGGGAGCAGGGGCAGCAGGACAAGAGGGCTAGATTCTCTGGAGATTTTAGAGGTGCCCCAGCTAGGGGTAGGGGTCAGTATAGTAGTGGTCAGCCCAGCAGGCCTTTATATTCAGCACCTTCACCACCTCCCCGAGGTGTTCCAGCGAGGCCTCATTTCAGCACCATGCCAGAGCGTTCCTACCATCCTCCAGCCATTCAGAGTTCACCCAGTGGTTATCCCAGTCATCCGGGATCCTCCGACCCTTACTTCAGTGCTATGCTAGAGGGCTCTCATCGCCCTCTGGTCATTCAGGGTTCTTCTTCGGGGAAGCAGACTATGCTATCTGGGAGTTGTTATGAGTGTGGAGAGCCAGGTCATATGAGGAGGCAGTGTCCCAGGTTCGGGTCAAGGCCTTACAACAGGGTTATCAGCCGATGGGTCCGGCACCAGCAGTCCGGCCACCTAAAGGTGGAGGACAGGTCGCAGGGGTCGTCCTAGAGGTGGAGGCCAGTCAGGGGGAGGTTAGGAAGCTCCTGTTCACTCTGGTGGAGCTCAGTCTTCCGGTATTCCAGCCAGATTCTATGACATTCCAGCCAGATCAGATGCAGTGTCCTCAGACGCTGTGATCACAGGTATTATTAAAGTATGTGGTAGAGAGGCATCAGTGTTATTTGATCCAGGATCCACTTATTCCTATGTGTCGGTATTATTTGATCATTTTATGGATGCCCCTCGTGAGTTCTTGGGTTCTCCTATTTATGTGTCCACTCCCGTGGGAGATTCTGTGGTTTTAGATCGGATTTGTCGGTCCTTTGTGATTTCATTTTGTGGGTTCGAGACTCGAACGAATCTCTTATTGCTTGACATGGTTGATTTCAAGATTATTTTAGGCATGGATTGGCTATATCCTTATCATGCCGTGCTATATTACCATGCCAAGACAGTTACTCTAGCCATGCCCGAGTCGCCTAGGCTGGAGTGGAGAGGTTCCTCAGTTAGTGCAGCCAACTGGGTTATTTCATTCCTGAAGGCTCGACATATGGTCGATAAGGGTTGTCTGGCCTATCTTGCTTAAGTATGGGAAACCACTGCCGTGTCTCCGACGATTGATTCAATTCCAGTGGTTCGAGAGTTTGCTGATGTATTTCCTTCAGACCTTCCAGGCATGCCTCCGGACCGTGATATTGATTTCTACATTTATTTAGCTCCAGGCACCCAGCCTATATCTATTTCTCCGTACCGTATGGCTCCGAAGGAGTTGAGGGAGTTGAGGGAGCAACTTGAGGAGTTGTTAGCTAAGGGTTTATCAGACCGACTATATCGCCGTGGGGTGCTCCAGTTCTATTCGTGAAGAAGAAGGATGGGTCCATGCGGATGTGTATTGATTACCGCCAGTTGAACAAGGTTACCATTAACAACAAGTATGCTTTTCCGCACATCGATGATTTGTTTGACCAGTTGCAGGGTGCTCGTGTGTTTTCTAAGATTGATTGAGATCGGGGTATCATCAGCTGAGGATTCGGGTTTCAGATGTTCTGAAGACTACTTTTCGTACGAGATATGGCCATTATGAGTTCTGGTGATGTCCTCTGGCTTGACTAATGCCCCAGCAACATTCATTGACTTGATGAATATGGTGTTCAGGCTGTATATTGATTCCTTTGTCATTGTCTTCATTGATGACATTTTGATTTACTCACGTAGCCTAGGGGAGCACAAGCAACATTTGAGAGTTGTGCTCTAGACTTTGCGAGAACAGAAGCTATATGCTAAGTTCTCCAAGTGTGAGTTCTGGTTGGATTCCGTGGCATTATTGGGGCATGTGGTATCCGGAGAGGGCATCAGGGTTGATCCTCAGAAGGTTGAGTCTGTTCAGAGTTGGTCGCGTCCTACTTCAGCTACAGAGATCAGGAGCTTTTTGGGCCTAGCAGGCTATTATCGCCAGTTCGTGGAAGGGTTCTCTTCTATTGCAGCTCCATTGACCAGATTGACTCAGAAGAATGCCCCGTTCCGATGGTCTGACGAGTGTGAGGCGAGCTTTCAGAAGCTCAAGGCAACATTGACCTCAGCACCCCTTCTAGTATTGCCTTCCGGTTCTAGGATGTATACAGTATATTGCGACGCTTCACACATTGGCTTGGGGTGTATGTTGATGCAGGAATGGAGAGTTATTGCTTATGCTTCACGCCAGCTGAAGGTTCATGAGAAAAATTATCTTGTGCATGATTTGAATTGGCGGTGATTGTTCATGCTCTTAAGATTTGGAGGCACTACTTGTATGGGGTGTCGTGTGAGGTTTATACAAACCACCGTAGCTTGCCACACTTGTTAAAGCAGAGGGATCTTAATTTGAGGCAGCGCAGGTGGCTTGAGTTGTTGAAGGATTATGATATCACCATTGTTTATCATCCGGGCAAGGCAAATGTGGTAGCAGATGCTTTGAGCAGGAAGGCGGAGAGTATGTGTAGCTCGGCTTATATTGCAGCAGAGGAGAGACCTCTAGCCTTGGACATTCAGTCCTTGGCCAATCGCTTGGTGAGATTAGACCTTTCAGAGCCACGTCAAGTTCTTGCACATGTGGTTGCTCAGTCTTCGTTATTCGGGGAGATTAAGGCTCGACAGTATGATGATCCGTGTTTGTATGAGCTACGAGAGAGTGGTCCAGGACAGGGCCAATGAGGTTACTATTGGCGAGGATGGTGTTCTAAGACTTCATGGCCGCTTATGTGTTCCTAATGTTGATGGCCTGAGGGAGAGGATTCTAGAGGAGGCACACAGTTCTCGGTATTCTGTTCATCCTGGTGCTACAAAGATGTATCATGATTTGAAGCAGCATTACTGGTGGAGGTGGATGAAGAGGGACATCTTGGAGTATGTGACCAAGTGTCTTAATTGTCAGCAGGTGAAGTATGAGTACCAGAGGCCAGGAGTCCTACTTCAGCAGATGCCCATTCCTGAGTGGAAATGGGAGCGCATCATTATGGACTTCGTGGTTGGGTTTCCTCGGACCTTGCAGAAGGTTGACGCAGTTTGGGTTATTGTGGATAGATTGACCAAATCGGCGCATTTCATTCCAGTAGCTATGACTTATACTTCTGAGAGGTTAGCCCAGATCTACAATCAAGAAATAGTCCGGTTGCACGGTGTGCCGATGTCCATTATAGCAGATCGAGGCCCTCAGTTCACCTCGCATTTCTGGAGAGCATTTCATAGTGAGATCGACACCCAGATAGATCTCAGCACAACATTTCACCCTCAGACTGATGGCCAGCGGGAGCGTACAGTTAAGATATTGTGAGGACATACTCAGAGCATGCGTGATTGACTTCGGAGGTCAGTGGGACCAGTTCTTGCCTTTGGCCGAATTTGTTTACAATAATAGTTATCAGTCCAGCATTGATATGGCACCATTTGAGGCTTTGTATGGTCGGCGATGTCGTTCTCCTATCGGGTGGTTTGAGCCTGGCGAGGCTAAGTTATATGGCACCGACCTGGTGAGGGATGCTTTGGAGAAAGTGAAGTTGATTTAGGAGAGGCTCCGCACAACACAGTCTAGACAGAAGAGTTACGCGGATCAGAGGGCGCGTGATTATCATTTCTGGAGGGAGATAGGGTCCTGTTAAAGGTCTCGCCTATGAAGGGTATTATGAGGTTTGGGAAGAAGGGAAAGCTAAGACCGAGGTTTATAGGTCCCTTCGAGGTGTTGAGGCGAGTTGGGGAGGTCGCTTATGAGCTAGCATTGCCTCCCAGTTTATCAGGAGTTCATCCAGTTTTTCATGTATCCATGCTTCGGAGGTACCACACCGACATCTCTCACGTGGTTGATTTCAACACTATTCAGTTGGATAAAAGGTTGGGCTACGAGGAGGAGCCAGTTGCTATTATTGATAGACATGACCGCCAGTTGAGGTCCAAGAGAGTTTCTGCCGTAAAGGTCCAGTGGAAGGGCCAACCAGTTGAGGAGGCGACCTGGGAGTCCGAGGAGGACATGCGGAGCAGATATCCACACTTATTCAGCACTTCAGGTATGATTCTAGACCTGTTCGAGGACGAACGTTTGTTTAAGAGGTGGAGAATGTAACGACCCGACCAGTCATTTTGCGTTATCGGACCCCGTTCCCCTAAATGAAACTTCCCATAGCGACTTATTGTGATTTATGACTTGCGGGGGCGGGTGGTTCGGGATTCGTAAATGTTTAGAGTGCTATAGGAACACTTGGTTCCTTAATGTTGGCCTTTAAGGTCAAGTTTGACTTCGGTCAACATTTTTAGTAAACGACCTCAGATTCTAGTTTCGACGGTTCCGGTAGCTGCGTATGATTATTTCGGACTTGGGCGTATGTTCGGAATATGTTTCTGATGACCCGGGAGCGTTTCGGCGCTCAATATTGAAATAAGAGTTCCTTAAGTTCCTATTGTGGTTTGGGACGTGTTTTTGAGTTATCGAGGTCCGAACGGAATTCCGAGACCGGGAGTAGTTTCGTTATGTCATTTATGACTTGCCTGCAAAAATTTGGTGTCATTCCAAGTAGTATAGGTCGGTTCGATGCGTTATTAGCGAAGTCAAGAAAACTTAAAGTTCCTAAGTTTGGTTCTAGGGGTTTTGAGGTGTGATTTTGAGTTTTAGCGTTGTTTTGGGTATTCCGAAGGTTCGAGTGAGTCCGTATTGTGATTTGGAACTTGTTGGTATATTTGGACAGGGGCTCTGGTGGGCCCAGGTGCCTCCCAGACACTACACGAGGGCAAAAACCAGCTGAAATAGCTGCTGGTGCACCTGTTCTGGTGTGATCCGCAGGTGCAGTTGCCCAGTCGCACAGGTGCGATCCCCAGCGGGCCGTCCATTTCTCACAGGTGCGGACAAAGTTTCGTAGGAGCGGAGCCGCATGTGCGGTCTCCCCTCCGCAGGTGCGGGCCCAGGCTTCCTCGTCCATTTCCGTAGGTGCGAGCCTTTGCTCGCAGGTGCGAGACCGCATGTGCGATCCTCGAGCCGTAGGTGCGGAAACACTGTCCGACAGTGTGTTTCTTGAATACTGGATTTCTTCATTTGTCTTCATTTTCTTCCTCCATTAGAGCACTTGAGAGCTTGGAAAAAGGGCTCAACGACCCAACCACTGAAAGGTAAGTAGATTCTATCCTAGAGTTAGTTAATGCATGGATTCTTAGTGGAATTTAACTACTTAATTAGTGAAAATTTAGGAATGTGGGTAGTAACCTAGGGCCTTCGAGAATTTAGAAAATTACCCGTGAATTGGCTGTGAAATCATTCAAAAATCATATATTAATGATCCTTAGGCTATGGGTGAGTGCTTCCTTCGAAAATTTTTGGAATCTGAGCATGCGGGCCCGGGGTTGAATTTTGGGATTTCTTCAAGAATGGTGAATTTGACTAAATAATAGGAGAATTCCATGCTTAGAATATGAATTGATATATTTTTATAACATTTGGCTAGTTTCGAGTCCGTGGGTGTCGAGTTCGGAGTTTCGGGCGCATTCTTGACCCGGGGAGTAGGTGTGACGCGAGGTGAGTCTCCTTTCTAACCTTGTAAGGGGAAACTGTTCCCCTAGGTGATTTAAATGCTATATGTGATAATTGTGTGGGCTACGTACGTAAAAAGTGACGAGAGTCCGTACGTAGCGGCTATTACTATTATGTCCGGGTAGTTAGGCCCACATCATGCCTTGTGTTTTACTTGATATGAACTATATGCTTAATAAATTAAATATTACATGTTGCTTACTTCCCTGAGGTCATGAAATTTGAGAAACTTGTAAGTAATTGCTCACGGAAAAGTAATTTAAAAAGGAATAATGTGTGTGCATGTGACCGCTTCGCAATTTGCATTCCGCGAGCGGAGTGTGATTTCCCCCATTCTCATGGGAATGGGCCGTACTCCACGGAGGATTGAGAGATGCACTTTTGGTACGAGCCGTTCGATCCACGATAGTGCATAGAGGTGAGTACTTTGTGGAGAGGTGCACTTATGGTTCGGGCCATTCGACCCTCGGCAGTGCACGGACATGACTATCTTATGACTCCAGGCGGTTTTCCTTACCATGTATGCGCATGATTTATTTGATTTACTAAATTCATGGATATTGATTTGACAGATATATGGGGGAAAGTGAAGTAGTAATTGTTTTATTCATTCCCAGTACTTCCTTTGATTTCAGTACCTTATATATATTTGTTGCTTCACTGTCTTTACATGCCTACCGTTTCTATTATATTCTGTTGAATTATATTGTTGGACCTTAGTGAGTGTAATGTCGACCTCTCGTCACTACCTCTTCGAGGTTAGGCGGGATACTCACTGGGTACATATATATTTATGTACTCATACTACACTTCTATACTTAATTGTACAGGTTCTGAGGCTGGTGTATCTGGTTGTTGTACCGGAGCTTGACTTGATATTAGACGGACCTGACTTCACGGTGAGCTGCTTTTCCTCCTGGCGATCTCCAGCAGCACCATGGGTTTTTTTTTGCTTATTTCCTGTCTATTTCCTTCAGAAAGTGGGACTGTATATTATATCTTTTGTATATTCTGTTAGTATGCCCGTAGGACTTGTGACACTAGTTCCTGGCACACACGTGATAGTTATTATGGGTTTCGGGTTGTGTATATATATTGGCTTACGCTTCTTCATGACTGCTTTTGATTAAAACTGGCTAATTGTCCTTGTCGATTTTTTTTTTAATTTTTAAAAAATGAGTATATGTTAAAGTGTTTAATCTAATAAGAAAGAACCTTTAGTAAGCTGAGAGTTGGCTTGCCTGACCCCGCTGTTGGGAGCCATCACGACCTAAGATAGGATTTTGGGTCGTGACATGTCGGGTCAATGAATGAATTTAAGGGAGGTCTTTTCATAGCATAATTTCGAGATTTCAATATTTTAGTTTCGACGGAGGAAGGGCAATTGGACTATGAATGTTCAAGTCTGGGGGATAAAGTAATAAGACTTGGCGTTTTCAAGTAAGGTGGAATCTTTATCTGTGATGTGGTATTTTCGTCCTTGATCGAATAGAATGTGTTAAGTTCGCCGATGTTATGATCTTCTACGATTCGCCTTTGGGGCAGGAGATGGTGAGATAGTATTGAAGAAGCGACTGTCAAACGGTGTGCGGTGGTTTAAGATTGAATAGGTATTTCTAATGTTGATGGATCGAGAAGGGGATCTTCGTAAGGGGTTGAAGTTAGTAGCAATCTATTGGGTCAAGGGCTACAAAGATACATATTGGCCTAAGGCAACGGTTGGGCAGCAAGGTATGAGGAAGGACACGTGGGAAGTGTCAGACAGTGGTTAAATTTCTAGAAGGCCAGGTGTAAGAGCAAAGTCGAGTAGCTTCTTAAAGGAGTTAGTTTGACCAAAGTGGGAGAATGGCAGCGTAGCATATGAGTTCTGTGGTAAGATAGCTACACATCTTGAGGAGAAGTTTGGAGTGATTTGAGAATTTTAGTGGACGGTGATTGGGTCCACCGGCTTAAATTGAAATATTGGCCGCAGAAAGATTGGGTACAACAGAGGGGAGTTGTTGGTATGAAGGATGATGAAATGTGACTTTGGATTGGAAGGTGTTGTCGCATATTTAGTTGATGTCCATAAAGAGTGAACGGACTAGTATAGTTGGTGAATGAGAACGGGCTTAGGATGGGGTATTGATGTTGTAGTGATTGTTCCCCGTGCAACGACATTGGAAGATGTCGGCATGTAATTTCCACAGGTGGGTTATCTCCTGTGAGCAGGTTAGCGGTCGTGTGGTTGGCAAGGTTTTTGCGAGGGATTCTATTGACTATTCGGTAAAAGGCCAAATATATGAATGTTGCTAGAGATGCAGAGTGTTCATAAAATGCGAACTGAAGGATTTCAAGGAATTTGATGAGTTGGTTATGCAGGATCAAGTCGATCTTGGTGGGTTCCAGAGTTGTGTAATAGTAGCTTCAAGCTAAGTGGGATAGGGTCCCACTGCCTATGATTTGGGTTGCATGATTATCTACTGGTGAAAATTCTAGTTGTCAGCATAATTGTTTAACCAAAGAATTAGACCCTTTGACTAAAGCTTATTTTTAAGATGAATACG